>JAQPPZ010004986.1:0-28432 GCA_028583015.1 Wollemia nobilis
TAACAAAATACCTATGTTCATAATTCATTATAATTTTAACTTAATAAAATCACATCTTAATCAATACATTATCACATATAATCCTCTAATAATTTAATCACCAATCCAATAATGGAAAATTAATCATTAATTACTCAAATCACATCTTAATCAATACATTATCACATCTAATCCCCTAATAATCTAATCACCAATCCAATCATGGAATATTAATCATTAATTAACATCATCTATCCAAATCAAACATCTATCTTAATATTTCATCACTACAACAATGTCGATCATAAAAAGGTTAAGTTTACTCGATTCAACTTGATTTTTCATCAAAAACTTGAGGGGGCATATTGGGGTATGACAACGTTTAATGTTGCCTAAATAATGATTTTTAACATCACTTCTAAGTAAACACTCACAAAATCACTCATCTAGCAACATCGATCATAAGCAACACAAATTATTTATTTTTCAAAATTATGGCACCTATGTTTTGATGCATTTATTATGTAATGAATGCATTAAAAATGGGCAAATTTAAACACCCAATTTTATGCATAGGACTAATCTTCAAGTTTTTCAATCCCTTGATAAATATTATTTTAATAAACCAAATTGAATCAACCTTCCTTGTATCTAAAATTAAAGCTTTTATTACTCCTTAAAAAAGGACTAGGACATGGCATCATCTATGCTTTTGCGTCATAGTGGTGCTTTTACTAAAGAGTTAAAATGGTAGGGTATGAGAAATAATACAATTGATGCTATCGTGACCTAGAAATACTTTTGAAAAGCCTTTTTTATTATGATATTTTCCAACCTATTTTTGACCTCCAATGGTCAAAATGCAAAAGCACCAACATGATAGTGTTTTTGGCACTATTTTCTCCTAGTTCTTTTGACTATCATGTGCTAGAAGCAAGAAATTTTACTTCATGTATCTTTCAATTCCCAAAAAATTTAAACAATAGATCTTCTAGAAATTCCAAGCCCAAATTCTCATGTTCTTCCATTAATGACTTCATGATCTCTTTTCAAATTCTTACCTTCTCCAAACTTGTTATGTTCAATGTAATTCTTCCCCCAAGTAGACATGGCTTTCTATAAATCCAACACTTATGAGATCCCAATCCATGACATTTTCAAGGAATAAAGCTTTATCAAGATTTCATCCATGGTCTTTTGAAAGCAACAAAATTTTGCCAAAATCTCTATAGAATCATAGCAATCAAGCATTTGGTATGACAAGATTATGCTAATATCTTACCACAATATTGTGAAGGTCATCCTTACAACCACCAAGATCTTGTTCTTGTAAGCATTCAAGTCTTCAAATAATTTTCCAATCAAGTCTACAATCTCTTTACCAATCATCAAGCATCAAGCCTCCAAGCTCAAGCATTCAAGTGCCATCAACAAGCAAGCTAACAAAATTTTAACAAGCTTCCAACAAGGGGGAAACAAACTTGTATATTGGGTTGTGCTCTTTTATTTAATTTTTTTTTGGTTCTTCATTGTCTTTGTATCTTAATGCACTCAGAGCTAATATTGCATTTATCTCATGTTTTATTTTATCATTAAATTTTCATCTTGAGTTGTTAGGTACCTAAGGATATTAATGTAAGGAAATAATATAATGTTGTATTATAGCATGGGTCACACAAAATTATATTTATATATAGAATAGTATCATATTATAATATTATGCACTTTGTATATCATGGAAGGTGAATCACCACATGGGTGACCTAACTTATGGAAGGTGAACCATCACATTCTTGTGTAAAGAAAGATGTACCGCTAATTGTAAAAGTAAGTCATATGAAGTATTCTTTGTAGTAGTCTTGGATCATGGAACTAGATATCAGGAGTATTCTTTGTATTTCCCTACCTCAAGGGTATTATCTATCTCTATTTTATTGTATCGACTGTTATTGTGGAATTTATTTGTGTATGCATGTTTGATTTTTTTGCATATTTATGAATGATTTTTGATAATGAGAATAGGAGTTCATAACAATTGGTATCAAAGCAACAATTCTAGAAAAGTGGGGTTGTTTTTGTAGAGCTAGGGCACATTTTTCTAGAAATACATCCCATATTGCAAGGGACATATCTTTTTTCAGTAGTCATTGTCAAAAGATTTTTGCTCCATCATGTAGATCGTTTTGAGTAATATAAAAAGGATTGCTCATTTGTTAAATTTTGATAAGTATTGAGGAAGTTATGGCTATTTGAAGTTAGGTTGTTTATGTTTTTTTTTGGCTGCATGATTTTTTTTCAAAAGAAATAAATTCATATCAATTTTTTTCAAAAGAAAAAAATTCATATCAATTTTTTTAGTAGTCATTTTCATAAGCTTTTTGCACCATTGTGTAGATTATTTTAAATACTGCAAAAAAAACATCTCATATTTCAAATTCTAATAAATATTGAAAGGGAGTTGCAACTATTTGAAATTGGACTTTTGAGGCTATATTTGGGTTGCGAAAAAAATTTGTGCGAAGGAAAAAAAAATCATATCTCCCAATCCGGGTAAGCAAATCAATTGTTGTTTGTTTTGTTTCAAAGAAAATTTGTAGATTTCATTGTTTGAAGAAAGAAATAGACAAGATATCAAAAAATTTATTTCTATGAATTTTCCATTATTTAAAATCCTAACTGCCTTGAAATTTTTTATTGTTTTGAGAGCATGGAGTTACCAATATTCATTGGAAAGGATGAAAGTAATGCTTGGGAATGGTGGAAAATTTTTAAGTCTTTAAATTCTTCTAATTTTTTATGGAGATGTGAGCTTTATGCTTATTTACAAGGGGAAGCTTTATCTTGGTTTATGAACTTTGCTAGTATCCATAATCTTACATACACATGGGAAGAATTTGAAATTGCATTTTTAAGCAAATGGGGATAAAAAGAAAAAGATAATAATATGCAGGATAAGGAAATCACAACTTTGTTTCCAAATAATGTTAAAAGGATTTATTTGAATATAAAAAAATATTTTGCAAGTTCATGGTTGCATCTAAAAGAAAAAGGTTATTGTCTTCATAAACCCTAGCAGTAAGCATAACTTCATTAATAGGATCTTTGTTAATATTTTGTAGGTTTCAACATAAAAAAATTAAAAACATAAAGCTTGAGGGTGAAGATGCTATGATTTTTAAATATTTGAATATCACCATGGATAAATATGTTTTACATTCAAATTTTTATGCTATTGAGATGGATGATATGGATATTGTTTTTGGTTATCATTGGTTGCATTCTTTCGGCACTATTAACATAAATGTGTAAAATAAATTTATGAAGTTATGGCATAGGAAGAAGAAGATAACATTATAGGATATTTCTTAGTGTAAGGAAAGAAATGTAGCTATTGTAGAGGAACAAATTTAAGAACAATAAAAAGCACCTAAAATAGAGTCTACGGAGGAGGCATTAATAGAAATTAAAGAATAAGGAAAAACAAAGGATGAACCAAAAGTAGAGGTACAAAAGGTTGAAGAGTCAAAGAAGGTAGAACATTGGGCTAAGGTTGGAGTATATCTCCATCCACACAACCATGAGTGGTAACAATTATGGAGATAGTACAAAGAGCATCAGAGGAGCTATGATGAACATACCTAGAACCCAAGGATTAATTATGGATATTCAAGTGGGATAGGGTAAATTGGCATCATCATAGACTACATTCAATCAAGATTTCACTTGGATGGAGGAAAAATCAGGATTGGTACCAATTGACATCATTGCTTAGAAGATCATATCATTTAGTTTCTTCCTCTATTTTGAGGATACAATATTTTTGTATTGGGGATGGAATGTTAGGTATCCAAGGATATAATTCTAGGGATATAATATAATATTGTATTATGGCATGGGTTACACATAAAATTATAATAATATATAACATAGTACCATATTATAATATTATACACTTTATAACTCATGGAAGGTTAATCACCACATGGGTGACCTAACTCATGGAAGGCAAACCATCACATTCTTGTAAAAAGAAAAGTTTCCTTAAATGTAAAATTAAGTTATATGAAGTATTATTTTTAATAGTCTTGGCTTTTGGAGATGGATATTTAATGAAGTGATTTCTTTGTTAAGGAGTATTCTTGGCATTGCCCTAACTTAAGGGTATTATATATATTTACTGTATTGTGTCGATTGTTATTGTGGATTTTATTTGCAGATGCATGTTTGATATTTATGCATATTGGTGAATGATTTTTGATAATGAGAATAGAGTTTCATAACACAAGCAAGTAAATATATATACTTTTTTATTGTTGGATAGGGTGTCTATAATCCCAGGTCAAGACCCTCCATCATAACCTTATCTCATCTTGTATTTAATCTTTTTGTTCTACTCTCAAAAGAAAAAGTTCTACCAAATTACAGGTCATGACACTATCACTCTAGTTTACATAGAATAAAATCATTGACATTGATCAAAAGCACTCATAGCACTCTCATGACTCAATGGAACTTTTATCACCTATAATTTGTTTCTTGCATTTTTTCATCTCTATCATTTTTTGCTTATCTAAATAGGGATATTATTGTTATTCAAGGAAGTCTAACTATCCTATACCAACTTAGATAGGCCCCTCTACCATTGACTTTATAGTTTCTATCTATTTTGTAGGTCAAGTTATAGTTCCATCAATAGGTAATATTACTGGTGGCACTTTTTCCTCTAGGTAATAATAGGTAATTCTACCCCTTTTTCATTTAAGGTTTAAATTCTATTTGCTATCTATGTAAACTAGGTTATATTTTATATTTATTGGAAAAATAGATAAAGGTGGAAGAAATAACTAGTTATTTTAATCATATAGGGGACCATATTAATATTTAATCTTTAGCGTTTAATAAAAATCACATATAGTTGCATCTTAGGCTTTGTTTGCTACATCTTCTTGAACCTTTCCCTCTTAAAAGAAAAATAGTTATTTTCTTCCTCATAAAAATAAAAAGAGCATTTAGTTTAGACCTTGATTGTTGCATTTGTATGTGCATTAGGGATAGATTGAGGTTAAGATTAAACAAAGAAGTATATTAGGAGAAATGTAGGTTTTCTTAAACTAATCCAACAAAACTAGATTTTAAGCTAAAAAACTTCCCCTAGTCTCAAAATGAGAAGAGGAAAGAGTAGAAAACCATAATGAAGAGGCCCTTCACAATGCCTTTAACATTTTACCCCTCTTACACTAGGCCCATTGTTGGAATGGTCTAGTCATGACAACCGGATTTAAGGGCATTAGTGCTTTCCTTCTCTTTCCATTGAGCTTGTAGTAGGATTTACAGTTCTTGACCCATGGACGATAATTAGAGAAGATAACGGGCTAGTAATATCTAACTCTCATGATTTTATGGGCTATAATTGGCATGGAATAATTCCCTCCATCATGATATTGTTTAACTAGGGATTTTGTTTTCTTCTCTTCAATGTAGCATAACAAGATACTATCATATCCTCTCCTAAAAAAGACACCATCAAGTTATTAATTGTATGTTGCATTTTACCTAAATCAAATTCATTTATTAATTGTTAAAAAAATTGTACCTACCCAATAACTATATTTCTAATAGTATCATCCAACAAACTTGTTATGTCATCCACTTCTATATATTCTACTAGAGAAATATGATATTTTAGGATGGACATTTCTATACTCTCATACAAATCACCCCCTTTGATTATCTTAATGGTTTTGATTTGAATATCACATTCTTGGATCTTATTAATCCATCCAATTCTCTTTTTTCCTAAATAATCATCAAATTAAATGGACCATACATTGGAGTGTATGATGAATACTATGGTCTTAATATATGATAAGTAGAACCTAAATTTCCTAAGGGACTTGTTGGGGAGTCGAGAGTGACTTCCTTACACTCCCCAAGTGCCATGACCCCCTTGTGGTTGTGGCATTGGAATCTAATGCTACCTTAGTTGGGAAGGTACATCCAGTGCCTTACACCTTGTGTAGGGGTGCCAGTCCTATGAAGTATAGGGAAGCATGGAATGTGGCTCCCACCAAATAATCTTTAGGAGTTTTATTTGAGGTCAATTCCTTGATTTTGGATTCCTTAATTGGAACTCGTCATTATGCTCTTGCACTAATCTACTCCTAATCAAATTGCTTCAAAGTAAAAGGAAAAAGGAAAGGAAAAATACACTTGCAATGGAGAGTAAAGTGTAAAAACATAAACCTAAATAGCCTATCTAATAGGGGTGATGCACTAAAGAAAAGGAAGATATAATTTCTATCTCAAACTCAAAGGAATTGATGAACACATGAACAATGCATGACCAGGAATGAACATAGATTTTTTCATACAATTAATATGCATAATCAAAAGAGGATTAGAGTCTATACACATAGATGGCTTAAGGTTTGAGTCCAATCTAAGCAATAGAAAAGAAAAGGGAGAAAGCAAATGCTATAGGTCAAGTAATTAGCACATCGATAAAATAGAACTCCTTATTTTGGATGCAAGAACTATTTATAATATTTACAAGTAGGGTTTGAAATTAAAAATTTTCCCCAAAAATGAGTGTGGGTGGGAGCGCGAATACTAGATCAAGTCATATTATTTAGATGATTGTGCTGCATTAAATTTAGGGGACTCTAGAGCTATAAGGCAAGAGGTTTCCATAAATTCCTCCATGGATGGCGTGGTCCTCTTTTCAAAGTGATTATTTAATGTTCCCATATTCCTTCATATAGAAATCATGACTATCAACCCATATCAATGATTCCTTCTCTTCTCATGCTAGTCCTTAGACCTTGATAAGGTACTAAGCCCATTTCAATGATTCGTTTTTTCTAGTGATTTCTCTCTTGTACTTTCGATTAGCCTCTAGTTTGATTGTTGTTGCTTATGATGTTGCCTTGTCCTTCATGGTGGCTAAATCTTAAGAATGTTTTTGCATAGGACCTCACTAGGCCTTGTTTGATGGGTGTGCTTCTAGTTTTAGTATTTTTTCTATGCTCTTCTAGCTTCCTTGACTTCTAGGCCTCTGGACGAACCTTGATGAAGGCTAGCAAGGGATGGTGGCCTTGTTGGATCCTTACTTGATTTTTTTAATCCCTCATTTTCTCTCCCTCTAGGTATTTTGAGCTTCCCTTGATGGGTATGTTGCTCATACCTTTGAGAAATTACCCCTAGGTATATGGAGTGTTGCAACCCAATTGCTTAAGGGAGATGGCTTGGTTTTAGGCCCCTATAGTTGGTTAGGAAGGTAGGTGCTGGTCTATCGAGCTATTAGAGGTCTCATCATCAAGGGAACCCATTTTTTTATCATCAAGAAGGTTTGGGGATTATTATTGATCATAGGGTGAGGCTTAGTCACCATAAAAAATGCTAAAATTTCTTGTTTGCCCATTTTAAATGAATAAATTTACCTCAAGGTAAGGGGAGCTTCAAGCATACTATTAGTCTTTGGTATAGATTGTCCTTTATAGATGCTTTCTTTGAATCAACTACTTTGTACATGAATGGAGCTTCAAGGCCTCTCATATGGTTTGTTTTGGTGATATTTTTTGCTTATTTCTAAGGCAGGAACCTACCCTATTATAGTGAAAACTTTGCTACAATTCTAGTGAGTCATGGTGGACTTCTAATTACAGGAGTAAAAGAACCTAATAAATGACAGCCTTATTCATTGGGTGTAGAGTCTCTATGGAAGGTTTTTATTATTAGAAACTTAGTTGAGGAAGTTCAGGCTTCTATAAATGTACGAGGGGAAATCCCTATTTTTATAAACTTTTAGTTGATCAGATATTATGATCCTCTTCTATTTTCTTTCTTTCTCCTAAATCCTTCTCATGTAGCTAATTCAAAGATGACATTGTCATCCATTGGTTGTAGATAATGTCCTCCTTGGTAGCTTTTGCATGTAGCTTAGAAATGATCGCATCACAACATTCCTTTCAATCATAAGTCATCTTGCCCAAAGCACTTACTTCTTTATATAAGTTGTGAGTTTTCCAAAATACTTTACCTTTTGTCATTACACTACCTACTTACATTGGATAATAAATATATTAATTAACCTTTGTTTATTTAAATACCATTTATTTACATAATGTACATGACTTGAAATGCACACACACACTAGTCTTCCCTTGGACTACTGCTTCATTTAAATCTGCAATGCTTGGACCATAATGACTTGAACTTCTATTTGTCTTGGTAGCTTGGTTCATGAGTGGGGATACATGTTTTGGCTTCCTACATATTGTGGGTACTTGAGGGGTTATATTTCACCGATATGCCAAAATATCCTCCTTTTATTGTGTTCATATCAAGTCCAATGTTTATGTCCCCCCGTATAAGTTTATACCCCACATGTTGTCCACCCATTCATCCATATAGTCATCTGGTACCTAGGTGTGTACTTAATATTTGAGTGTCTTTGGATCTCCTTTAGAAACTAGGTAAACCCATCCCCATTTGGTCCCACTAGCTTGATTAAAATACATGTTGAGCATGTGGAGTGGCTTAAATGGCACCTTCATTTTAGACATGTAGCAAGTCCTCAACAATATATGGGACCAATCCAAAGAGAGGTATCCATTAATCTTCACAATGAAATATTGGGAGAGGTAGAGACCAAATGACATAGGGAGATCAATCACAATCACTTCTTGGATAATAGTCACATTGGGAAAAACATAGAGGGAAAGATTAAGGTCAATTAATATACCAAGGATGGGTATCAAAGTCCAATGCAATTGCACCACCCCTTGTTTGATCAACTAATAAGCCAGTCCTAAGGCATCAAATACCCTCTTTGGTATAAACTAAGGTGCTCGATATAGAATATATGAAGAAATTATGGATGAGTTTGTTGCCACATATGAGTATTAGATAGAATGGCTCTAGCTTGGGTCTACTAGAACCAGAGATCTATAGCACCTCGTACTCCTTTGACTACCTGGTGATCTTTTGCCTTTATAAGGCCTGCTCTAACTACTTCATCTACTATAATGGAGTGAGGACATCCCATATAGGTACTAGTATAGTGGTCTTCTTAATATGTTCAACCACATCAAATAATTAAGTGGTTGAGATTTTGGTGTGGTAGTGGGGGCTTCCACTATGCTTTAGGATTCTCTAGGTTGAAGCTAATATCCTGAACCAATCCCAATTTTTATTGTACCAATGTTGGTCATTTGGGCATTGACAACTTAATTGGGTCCAAGGTCATCTCTTGTGTAAGGAAATATTCTCATATTGGGGCCTTGATATTGGTTGTTACTATCATCAATCATCTTCCATCACTCTCCATTTTCTCCTAGTGAGGGCATCAAATTGAAGTTGATTCTAGTTATTCGATTGAGTGCTAATCCATATAAGGATGGAAAATACTTCTCCTTAATTCCATGTGACCAAGGTCTATTCTAGTGCTTTGATACCATGGAATACTTTGGTTGCATGCTTTATGCGATTGGGTCTAGTACTGCATAAGTTCAATGGGTGGAGGTATTGGACATGTGGTCGATTAGAGGTATCCATAGTTTGAGTAGTAAGGATCTGGGTAGTAGCATGACCAATCATAGGGATATCCTATATAGTTGTTCTATGTTGGGACCATGTCTCTTATTGGGTTCTATTAGAGTTAGAGTCTATTACATTATTTAGGTACATGACTATGTACCACCTTAGGTAGATTATTAGAGTAGGAGTTACTTGGGGAAGAAGTAACCTATGCACAAGTGTTAGAATGTGCAAAGGAATAAATGGATAAGTGTCCATATGCATGTTGTATATGTGCAATGATGTAAAAGGACATGTGTCCCTCATGCACTTAGGAAGAGTGAGGCCCAAGTAACTTATATTCTTATATATAGGTCTCATTGTAAGGAAGTAAGTATCCTCTACAATATCCACTAGTAGAGTGTGAGAGCTTCATGTTATATGTATTATTCCATTTTAGTGATCCTTCATTAATGGTTGTTACGTGAACTATTTCTGAAGTATTTTTTATTACTCTCATGCTCGTTTAGCTTCCATTATCATAGTTTTTAGATTGCTTGCTTATTCCCATTACTTGTGGCTTCATTTCATTTTAGCATATAGCTCAAAAAGCTAATATGGTATCGGAGCTATGATAGAAGGATCCATGGTATATTAGCAAGGAATAGAGAAGAGCCACTAGATTGAACAAGAAGGATCAAACTGCAAAAGTGCTACAAATGTTAGAAGTTAAAGGCAACCCATCAAAAAATAGTATAGCAACAAGTTTAAGGAGTTTCAAGAGCTGCAATTTTATCCAGCATAGGGTAGCATTCAAGTGATCCAAATCACTAAGAAATCCATCATCAAATTGAGGTTGAAAAGGTATGCAACTTAGGTGTAAAATTTTCATTAGTTGAAATCTTATATTCATTCATTATTAAGATTATTAACCACCAATTTTGAGGATTAGAAGTTGCATGATATAGGTTTTAACTTAAAGTCTTCAAGGAGGTGCAAAAGTTAGTTGTCAAAAATATTATAACCTGCACAACAAAAGGAGAAGTTAAATATAGAATAATATCAACATCCTATCATTATTCTAAAGCTATATTGCAAAGGAAATATTGAGCTATTTGAAATACATAGTATTTGCATAATTTTAGAAGCTTAGAATCATCGTTGGAAAATTAATCAAGAAAGGATAGAAAGCATAGGGGTACAAGCACCTCATCAAGCTATGTAGAAGTATTTTAAGGAAGAGTGAGGCCCAAGTAACTTATCTTATTATATATAGGGCTCATTGTAAGGAAGTAAGTATCTTCTACAATATCCACTAGTAGAGTGTGAGAGCTTCATGTTGTATGCATTATTCCATTTCATGAGCCTTCATTAATGGTTGTTACATGAGCTATTTCTAAAGTATTTTGTCTTAGTATCATGCTTGTTTAGCTTCCATTATCATAGTTTTTAGATTGCTTGCTTATTCCCATTACTTGTGGCTTCATTTTATTTTAACATATAGCTCAAAAATCTAACATGGTATCAAATCTACGGTAGAATGAGCCATGATAGATCAACAAGGAATTGAGAAGATCCACTAGATTGAAGGAGAAGGATCAGACTACAAAAGTGCTATAAATTTTAGAAGTTAAAGGCAGCCCATCAAACAATAGTATCACAAAACGTTTAAGGATTTTCAAGAGCTGCAATTCCATCCAGCATAGGGCAGCATTCAAGTGATCCAAATCACCAAGAACTCCATCATCAAATTGAGTTTGAAAATGTATGCAACTTAGGTGTAAAAGTTTCATAAGTTAAACTCTTATATTCAATTCATTATTAAGATTATTAAGCACCAAATTTGAGGTTTAGAAGTTGCATGAATTAGGTTTTAACTTAAAGTCTTGAAGGAGGTGTAGAAGTTAGTTGTCACAAATATTATCACCTGCACAATAGAAAGAGGAGTTAGATATAGAAGAATATCAACATCCTATCACTATTCTAAAGCTATATTACAAAGGAAATATTGAGCTATTTGAAATACATAGTATTTGCATAAGTTTAGAAGCTTAGAATCATCATTGGAAATTTAATCAAGCAAGGATAGAAATCATGGGGGGACAAGAACCTCATCAAGGTACGTTGCAAAATTTTAAGGAAGAGTGTGGCCCAAGTAACATATCTTCTTATATATAGGGTTCATTGTAAGGAAGTAAGTATCCTATATAATATCCACTAGTAGAGTGTGAGAACTTTATGTTGTATGTATTCTTCCATTTTGTGAGACTTCATTAATGTTTGTTACGTTAGCTATTTTTGAAGTATCTTGTATTAGTATCATGCTCATTTAGCTTCCATTATCATAGTTTTTAGATTGCTTGCTTATTCCCATTACTTGTGGCTTCATTTCCTTTTAGCATATAGCCCAAAAAGATAACATGGTATCAAAGCTACAGTAGAAGAAGCCATGGTAGATCAACAAGAAATAGAGAAGAGCCACTAGATTGAAGGAGAAGGATCATACTACAAAAGTGCTACAAATTTTATAAGTTAAAGGCAACCCATCAAACAATAGTATCACAACAAGTTTAAGGATTTTCAAGAGCTGCAATTCCATCCAGCATAGGGCAGCATTCAAGTGATCCAAATAACGAAGAACTCCATCATAAAATTAAGGTTGAAAAGGTATGCAACCTAGATGCAAAATTTTAATAACTTAAACTCTTATATTTAGTTCATTATTAATATTATTAAGCACCAATTTTGAGGATTAGAAGTTGCATGAATTAGGTTTTAACTTAAAGTCTTCAAGGAGGTGCAGAAGTTAGTTGTCACAAATATTATCACCTACACAATAGAAAGAGGAGTTAGATATAGATGAATATCAACATCCTATCACTATTCTAAAGCTATATTACAAAGGAAAGATTGAGCTATTTGAAATACATAGCATTTGCATAAGTTTAGAAGCTTAGAATCATTGTTGGAAAACTAATAAAGCAAGGATAGAAAGCATAGGGGGCAAGCACCTCATCAAGTTACGTAGGAACATTTTAAGGAAGAGTGAGGCCCAAGTAACTTATCTTATTATTTATAGGGCTCATTGTAAGGAAGTAAGTATCCTCTACAATATCAAATAGGAGAGTGTGAGAGATTCATGTTGTATGTATTCTTCTATTTTCGTGAGCATTCATTAATGGTTGTTATGTGAGATATTTTTGAAGAATCTTGTCTTAGTATCATGCTTTTTTAGATTCCATTATCATAGTTGTTATATTTCTTGCTTATTTCCATTACTTGTGGCTTCATTTAATTTTAGCATATAGCTTAAAAATCTAACATGGTATCAGAGCTACGGTAGGAGCCATAGTAGATCAACAAGGAATAAAGAAGAACCACTAGATTGAAGGAGAAGGATAGGACTGTAAAAATGTTGAAATTTAAGAAGTTAAAGGCAGCCCATCAAATAGTAGTATAGCAGCAAGTTTAAGAAGTTTCAAGAGCTGCAATTCCATCCAGCATAGGGCAACATTCAAGTGATACAAATCACCAAGAACTCCATAATTAAAATTGATATTGAAAAGGTATGCAGCTTAGGTGCAAAATTTTCATTAGTTGAACTCTTATATTCGGTTCATTATTAATATTATGAAGAACCAATTTCAAGTATTAGAAGTTGCATGAAATAGGTTTCAACTTAAAGTCTTCAAGGAGGTGCAGAAGTTAGTTGTCACAAATATTATAACCTGCACAACAGAAAGAGGAGTTAGATATAGAAGAATATCAACATCCTATCACTATTATAAAGCTATATTACAAAGGAAATATTGAGCTATTTGAAATACATAGTATTTGCATAATTTTAGAAGCTTAGAATCATCGTTGGAAAATTAATCAAGCAAGAATAGAAAGCATGGGGGGCAAGCACCTCATTAAGCTATGTAGCAACATTTTAAGAAAGAGTGAGGCCCAAGTAACTTATCTTCTTATATATAGGGCTCATTGTAAGGAAGTATGTATCCTCTACAATATCCACTAGTAGAGTGTGAGAGCTTCATGTTGTATGTATTCCTCCATTTTTGTGAGCCTTCATTAATGGTTGTTACATGAGCTATTTTTGAAGTATCTTGTCTTAGTTTCATGCTTATTTAGCTTCCATTATCATAGTTTTTATATTGCTTGCTTATTCCTATTACTTATGTCTTCATTTCCTTTTAGCATATAACTCAAAAAGCTAACATGGTATCAGTGCTACGGTAGAAGGAGCCATGGTATATCAATAAGGAATAGAGAAGAGCCACTAAATTGAAGGAGAATGATCAAACTACAAAAGTGCTGAAAATTTTAGAAGTTAAAGGAAGCCCATCAAACAATAGTATAGCAACAAGTTTAAGAAGTTTCAAGAGCTGTAATTCCATCTAGCATATGGCAACATTCAAGTGATCCAAATCACCAAGAACTCCATCATCAAATTGAGGTTGAAAAGGTATGCAACTTAGGTGTAAAAGTTTCATAAGTTGAACTCTTATATTCGGTTCATGATTAACATTATTAAGCACCAATTTCGAGGATTAGAAGTAGCATGAAATAGGTTTCAACTTAAAGTCTTCAAGGAGGTTTAGAAGTTAGTTGTCAAAAATATTATAACCTGCACAACATTAAGAGGAGTTAAATATAGAAGAATATCATAATTCTATCACTATTCTAAAGCTATATTGCAAAGGAAGTATTGAGCTATTTGAAATACATAGTATTTGCATAAGTCTAGAAGCTTAGAATCATCGTTGGAAAATTAATCAAGCAAGGATAGAAAGCATAGGGGGTCAAGTACCTCATCAATCTATGTAGTAGAATTTTAAGGAAGAGTGAGGCCTAAGTAACTTATCTTCTTATATATAGATCTCATTGTAAGGAAGTAAGTATCCTCTACAATATCCACTAGCAGAGTGTGAGAGCTTCATGTTGTATGTATTCTTCCATTTTCATGAGCCTTCATTAATGGCTATTACGTGAGCTATTTTTAAAGTATATTGTCTTAGTTTCATGCTCGTTTAGCTTCCATTATCATAGTTTTTAGATTGCTTTATTATTACCATTACTTGTGTCTTCATTTCCTTTTAACATATAGCTAAAAAAGCTAACATGGTATTAGATCTATGGTAGAATAAGCCACAGTAGATAAACAAGAAATAGAGAAGAGCCATGATATTAAAGAAGAAGGATCAGACTACAAAAGTGCTACAAATTTTAGAAGTTAAAGGCATACCATCAAATAGTAGTATAGCAACAAGTTTAAGGAGTTTCAAGAGCTACAATTCCATCCAGCATAGGACAACATTCAAGTGATCCAAATCACCAAGAAATCCATCATAAAATTGAGGTTGAAAAGGTATACAACTTAGATGCAAAATTTTCATTGATTAAACTCTTATATTCAGTTCCTTATTAATATTACTAAGCACCAATTTTGAGGATTAGAAGTTGCATGAAATAGGTTTCAACTTAAAGTCTTAAAGGAGGTGCAAAAGTTAGTTTTCACAAAGATTATAACCTGCACAACAAAAAGAGGAGTTAGATATAGAAGAATATCAGCATCCTATCACTATTCTAAAGCTATATTACAAAGGAAATATTGAGATATTTGAAATACATAATATTTGCATAAGTTTAGAATCTTAGAATCATCGTAGGAAAATTAATCAAGCAAGGATAGAAAGCATAGGAGAGAAAGCACCTCATAAAGCTACCTGGCAACATTTTAAGGAAGAGTGAGGTCCAAGTAACTTATCTTCTTATATATAGGGCTCATTGTAAGGAAGTATGTATCCTCTACAATATCCACTAGTAGAGTGTGAGAGCTTCATGTTGTATGTATTCTTCCATTTTTGTGAGCCTTCATTAATGGTTGTTACATGAGCTATTTCAAAATTATCTTGTCTTAGTCTCATGCTCATTTAGATTCCATTATCATAGTTGTTAGATTGCTTGCTTATTCTCATTATTTGTGGTTTTATTTCTTTTTAGCATATAGCTCAAAAAGCTAACATGGTATCAGAGCTACGGTAGAAGGAGCCACTATAGATCAACAAGAAATAGAGAAGAGCCACTATATTGAAGGAGAAGGATCAGACTACAAAAGTGCTACAAATTTTTGAAGTTAAAGGCAACCCATCAAACAATAGTATAGTAGCAAGTTTAAGGAGTTTCAAGAGCTACAATTCCATCCAGCATAGGGAAGCATTCAAGTGATCCAAATCACCAAGAAATCCATCATCAAATTGAGGTTGAAAATATATGCAACTTAGGTGAAATTTTTTTATCAGTTGAACCCTTATATTCGTTTCATTATTAATATTATCAAGCAAGGATAAAAAGCATAGGGGGCAAGCACCACATCAAGCTACGTAGCAAAATTTTAATGAAGAGTGAGGACCAAGTAACTTATATTCTTATATATAGGACTCATTGTAAGGAAGTAAGTATCCTCTACAATATCCACTAGTAGAGTGTGAGAGCTTCATGTTGTATGTATTCTTCCATTTTGGGAGTCTTCATTAATGGATGTTACTTGAGCTATTTTTGAAGTATCTTGTCTTAGACTCATGCTCGTTTAGCTTCCATTATCATAGTTGTTAGATTGCTTGATTATTTCCATTACTTATGGATTCATTTCCTTCTAGCATATAGCTCAAAAAGCTAACATGGTATTAGAGCTATGGTAGAAGGAGCCATGATAGATCAACAAGTAATAGAGAAGAGCCACTAGATTGAAGGAGATGGATCGAACTGCAAAAGTGCTACAAATTTTAGAAGTTAAAGGCAACCCATAAAACAGTAGTATAGCAGCAAGTTTAAGGAGTTTCAAGAGCTGCAATTCCATCCAACAAAGGGCATAATTCGAGTGATCTCCACATCAAATTTAGGTTGAAAAGGTATGCAACTTAGGTGCAAAAGTTTCATGTTGAACTCTTGTATTTGGTTCATTATTAAGATTACTAAGCACCAATGTTTGTTATCTTGCATGTTACTTTTCTCAATAACTACTATGTAATTTTATAAATATTTTTTAACCATTTATATAAAAAAAATAACTTTCACTTATTTTTATATATTTTAAAGTCATTTATTTACTATTAAAATTATTTTTAAGTATTTATTTAAAATAGCAACAATCTGAATTTCATAAATATAATTTTCTCCTATGATATATATTTTTTTATATCTATGGGGTTTAACTTTTGTATCAAGACATAAATTTTCCAAGGTATAACTACTTAAAAATACCTTAGATAGATAGTTGGGATTTGCACAACTTTAAATGTGAATTAAGAACAATCAAACTTAAATGGTATGGAGGTAATATATGGAGTGGGATATAGAGTATTTTATTTTTGTAAAAGAATGTAAGTTTTCATTTGGGGGTGACCATTTTTGGCAAGTGGGAAGGATGACCACGAGCTTAAAAATTCCTTCATATAGTCAAATTACAGCCATAAACCACTTAAAATACTAGGATCCAAAACTTGGATTTTGATAAGTACACATGCAAGATCTTACTAACTAAAATATATGAAAGTGAAAACATTAAATGTTGTCTTTCGACTTCTTTCATGTCACATATTATAATACATTGAATCTTTCTAAACACATGTTGCCTACATGAATTTAAAATTCTTCTAGCATTTGTATGATTATATATTAATTTCCACATACTAAAGTATTAATTTCCAAATAGGATTAGAAGTGATAGACCTTGGATTATAAGGTAGGAAGTAATTGTATTTCTACATGCAATTGTAACCTTAATTAATACTATTTTTTTTTAATTCATCAATAACCTATCACCATCATATCTATCCTTTTCTAATGTCACATAATAAGAATAATATATTTTTCTACATGTCATATATCCTTATGCACTTTCTTTATTTTTGCAATTGAAATTGAATGCAAGTCTCCTTGGTGATCCTAGGAATATGAATTGTCATTATGTTTGAAGCTTCAATGATATTGCATTACAAATGGTGAATATTTAAATACAATGCATATGCCAAATATGGCATAACCACTATCCATATGAGGACAACAACTTGGACTCATGGTTCTTATGAGGATAACAAAACTTAACTAACTTTGACCTATGGACCTTGTGAGTGGTAGTTGGAACCACTCTAATTCATATGCCACCTAAACTATGATGATAATAATTTCTAATATTCCCCCTTTATTACATCATAGTTTAGAATTTATTTGAGAGGAAATTTCTAAATGCTTCAAACTTGATTCATCCAAGTGGCTTGGTCAAGATGTCACCACATTGCTCTTGAGTAGGACAAAACTTGATCTAAATATTGTGTTGTTCAACATGTTCTCATATGAAGTGATAATTAATGTCGATGTGCTTGGTACATTCATGGAATACTATATTATGAATGAGTTTGAATAATCCTTGATTGTCACAGTATATTGTTACTAGTTGGTTTTATGGTACACTCACACTTGCTAGAATATTATTTAGCCATATTACTTTACAAATAGCTACTCCTATAGAATAGTATTCTATTTCAATGGAAGATCAATCAATTGTATGTTGTTTCTTGCTTGCCCATGAAATTGGTTCAAATCCTAGGAAGAATACATATCGAGAGGTGGATTTTCAATCATCAATACAACCTACATAGTCTGCTTTTGTGTAACCAATTAAGAAGAATTAATTACTATTTCTAAATTTTATTTTGTACTCAATGGTTCGTTGGACATATCTTAGTATCCTTTTTACAACTTTTAAAGAAGATATTTTTGGTTCTTGCATGAATCATGTGAGATAGCTCATTGTAAAATTGTTATCTGGTCTAGTGTAGGTTAGATGGATGAGACTTCTAACTAAATCTTGGTAGAGTGTAGCATCTACTAGTGGAAATGAATCAATTCATGAAAGTTGTAACCCTTATTCCATAGGTGATTGTATGGGATTGCAGTCAATCATGTGGTACTTCTCAAGAATTTTTTTAGTATATTTAGCTTATGAGAAAAATATGTGGTGTTGTGTCTTCAATACTTCTAATCCTAGACAATAATATAATAATCCAAGGTCTATCATATCAAATAATATTTTTAGATCTTCTTTTATTGCTTGAATCATCTTTTAAAAGCTCCCTGTGATGAACAAATCATCCATATATACAATGATGAATATACATTTTTCCCTTGTTCCTTGTAATAGAAGCTTGGGTCATAAACCATGATTTGTAAAATGTCTATCTATATTTATATACCAAGCTCAAGGGGCTTGTTTGAGTCCATAGAGAAATTTTATTAGTTTACACACCTTTGCTTCTTGTCCAAGTATGATGAAGCCTTTTGGTTGAGACATGTAGACTTCTTATTTTAGGTATTCATTGAGAAAAACACTTTTAACATCCATTTGAGGAATTTTCCATGCAAATTATGAAGCCAAAGAGAAGATTATTCTGATGGTATTTATTTTTTATGTAAGTGCAAATGTTTTCTCATAGTCAATGCCTTCTTTATGTGCATATCCCTTGGATAAAAGGTATACCTTATATTTATCAATATTACAATCTAATTTATATTTGATTTTGAAAATCCATTTACATCCAATAGTTTTTTTCTCTGGTGGAAGATCAACAAGCTCACAAGTGTCATTCTTCATTAGTGCTTGATATTTAGTATTTGTAGCATTCTTTCAATAATCTAATTGAAGGGCTTCATATACCATGGATGGTTGAGTACTACTCATTAGAGCCATATTTACCTCATTACAAGTCATGTTGTGTGTTCTTGGTCCTATGTTGGATGTATCTAGAACTGTATTTATCCTTGAGGATCTTATTGTGTTAATATACCTCTTGGGTATTTCTTGTGTGTGATTTGGTGAGGTAGATTGATCTATATCTTCTCCATTGTTCTTATCCATTGGAATTTCTTCATTGGTATATTCTCCATCTTTAGAATTTTTGAGTAACACTAGAATAGAGTTGGATGATGAGTCTTGTGGAGAGGATGAAAGCAACTTGTCATCATAAAATATCACATCATGGCTAATATAAATCTTTATCGTAACTAGATAAAATAATCTATAGTCTTTCAATTCATCACTATAGCCTAATAGAATATGTTTTTGATATTTCTCATCCAATTTTTGCATCTCCTCTTTTGGAATATGCATGTATGTTGTACAACCAAATACACAAATGTGAGATATTGATGGCTTGCATCTAGTTCATGCTTCTTCTAGAGTTATATGATCTAGATATGTAGTGGGGTCATGATTAAGTAGACTACAATTTGTGTTGCTTCTTCCCAAAAATAGGATCCAAGTTGAGAGTCCTTTAGCATACAACGGATAATTTCCATAATGGTTCAATTTCTTTGTTTAGCTGCACCATTTTTTTGCGGTGAGTAGGCAATAGTCAAATGTCTACTAATACCATGATCCTTTAGGATATCTAAAAATTCATTGCTAGTAAATTTCCCCCTTGATCTAAGTGGAGGACATGGATTCGATGAGTAGTGAAGGTCTCAACTTAAGATTTAAATTGTTTGAAGTATCATAAGGCTTCATATTTGTTCTATAAAAAGAATATCCACATTTTGTGAGTATAATCATAAAAAAAGCTAATAGTTTTTGGAACCATTATAACTCAAAGCCATGGGTCCACAAATTTTGGTATGGACCAAGTCGAGAGGTCCTTTGGATATGAATTTTGAAAGAATAAATAGAGCTCTATATTGCTTTCTAGCTAAGCAACAAGAGGAAATTTTAGTGTATTTCTTTAAATATGGGAGATATTTGATCATGTTATTATTTTGTAATGCAACAAGATGGCCAAAAATTAGATGACCATAACATTTATGCCATAGTAATGCAAAGATATTAGAGTTGATAATTAATGTATAATTGTTGAGTTGGATTGTATGAACAAACATTTTTCAATACCTTTGGCATATGTTATAATCATGGAATTTTTTGACTTGTCATGGACAAGACATACCTTGGATCCTTATCACTTGTCAAATTCAACCTTCAAGTTATGGTTGAGTAATTGATTGGTTGATAGCAAATTATTAGTCAAACCTAGTACATATAAGACATATGTTATATTGCATGTACATGATCCATGTCACAATTTGACATCACCTATTCCTTTAATATCTAAATATATGTCATATTTAAGATAAAATTTTCTTGTATGAATAGAATAGTTTAGGGTATATTAGCAAGTTTTTTGACTAGTCATTTGTTTGGTTTTTCCAAAATCAATATATAAAACATCATTGAGTTGAGCATGTATTGTAAATACATGCTCTTATTATTTTGAGTGATTATTTTATCTTTATTTCAAATGGTCATCTTTGGAAATATTATTGTGTTGTTGACATACCAACCTACTAATTGAATTCTTATGTTGTTGATGTATTGTTTGATAAGAATACTCCATAGTTTAGCTATTTTTGCCACTTATTTTACATGTCCTTTGCATGCAAAATTTTTTTATTTGATGTTGGAATCAATGTCTTATGCCTCTCTTAAATGGTTACTTTGCTTTTTTATTTGAAAGAAAAACTTGCTCTTCATCTTGAGCTATTTGACATATTTCTATTTTTTGGAGTAGGTTCACCAACTTCTCAAATGTTGGTGTTTGTTCTATAAAATTCAAAGGTGTCATGAAAACATTGTACTATGAAGGAAAAAATCTCAAAATAATGGGTACCAGTGTATCATCTAACATTATTTCTCCCAAGGCTTGTAGTGATGCTCGTAGCTCAACAACTCACCTAAAACATGGCTCAATTTTTTCTCCATTTTTATCTTCAAGCAATGGAGATATCTTTATAGGAACAATATTTGGTTCTTGTTGGACCATTGATTTCTAACATAGTAAAATAAATGACCCTGTTTTTCGTAGGACTGCCCAAACTACCGAACTCGTTTCGGCCATATCTCACTCATCCGGACTCGGATTGAGCTAAAATTTTGAGGGTAGATGCCTGAAAAACCCTAGAACATCTCCACCAATTTTCATATCATTTGGAGCAACACAGATCCTAGCACATCCCTATGTGTGAACGACATATTTGGCAAGCGGCTATGCGAGGGTTTCATCCGGGTTGAGTGCAAGCAGCTCCAGAGGTTGGTTTTTAGGGCCTTCGGGCCCTAGCGGCCAATATTTTTGTGGTTTATGCTCAATATTTTAGCAAGAAATGTTGCAGGGGATACAATATGGGTTAGAAATTTGTCTTTCAATAGATCATACTATGAACTTGAGTGACAACGGCTTCCAATTTGCTGCACAAAAGAAAAGTGAAAACCATACCTTTCCACGACGTCTAGGGCAAGGATTAAAGAGATCACGAAACAAGTTTCAAGCAGTTGATCAAAAAATGGCTCATATCTCAAGTGAATCTGGTGCTAAGGTGCACCCACAAAATAATTCTACTATGAAAACCCCTATCAAGGGTAAGAATTTTGAAGACTCGGTCCCAAAAATGAATTTTAGGGATGCCCTTCATGGTGGACAACCTCAGCCCAATGCTAATATCAATATTAGGGCTTCCCATAAACCTCTAAGAATGCCTAAGATTGATCCCAGGAAAACGGAGTCAGGATGTCTTAAAGCAACTGATGGAACTCCTATTGTTAAGCTTGATATGGGTAACATTCAGACTGGCATTGAAGATTTGGAAAAAAGAGGACTAATTTTTCGGTTCGTGGGTTTTCGTCCGAGTCTATCTACTTTCAAAGTCTGGGCTGCAAAAAGCTGGAAAACTAAAGGTGAGTTACAAATCTCTATTTATCCAAATGGTTATTTTCTTGTTTTATTTGCTAATAATGAAGATAGAGAGAAAAATTTTCAAGGGGGTCCTTGGTTTTTTGGAAGGGCAGGGCTTTTCATGAAGCCCT
The DNA here is from genome assembly GCA_028583015.1 of Wollemia nobilis. Classification (NCBI taxonomy): domain Eukaryota; kingdom Viridiplantae; phylum Streptophyta; class Pinopsida; order Araucariales; family Araucariaceae; genus Wollemia; species Wollemia nobilis. Next base: position 22,403 of record JAQPPZ010004986.1, read on the forward strand.
GGCATACTAAATTTAAAGTCGAAGAAGAGATGCCTTCTATTGCTCCCATGTGGGTTAGACTCTTTGGCCTCCCTATTGAATTTTGGAATCCTACTATTTTTTCTTCAATTGGAAACTCTTTAGGAACTTTTATGATGACTGCTGATTGTACTCAAAATTTTGAACATATTATTTATGCTCGGATTTGTGTTTTAATGGATTTTGACAAACCCCTACCTAAAAAGATCACATTACAATTTGGGGAAGACACTTGGGAGCAAGTAGTGGACTATGAGAACATTCCTTTTCATTGTAGAATTTGCCATGAATATGGTCATTTGGCCAGATGCTTGCCCAAATAAAATTCCTGATCAAAAGAAAGAAGATATAAACTTAGCAGGTTTCCAAATACCTAAGAAGAAGAACACTAAAAAAAACCAGTTATGAAGGATCAATCAAAGTCATCTGCTAATATGTTTGAAATCCTTTCCACAAATGATGTCCCAAGTGAGGAAGAGGAAATAATGGAAACTAAAATCTTAGAAACACAATTTAAATATGAAGGGAAGAACTCAGAGACAAACCAACAAATCAAAGGTTTTCAATAGAAAAAAAGGAGAAAATTTACACAAGAAAAACAATATTTCAAATGTCAAAACTTCAAATAATGCAGGTCCCAATATAGACTCTATTGAACCATCTAGTAAAATTTTGGTTGTGTACGAGCATTCTTCAAGGTTAGAAGCCATCTCAGATTCAATTGGAATAAGTCAAGAAACAGGGAAAAAAAATTGAAGATGGATTCTAATCAAAAAGTAGGTCGCAAGACCAATCAATATCATATGGTAAAAGAAGGTGAAAAGCTTGTAGAGGAAGGTAAGATTAATGCCCTTCCCAAATTTTTTAGCCCTGGTATTAATGAAGATCATCACTTGGAATATTAGAGGACTCAAAGGGAGTCTTTCAAAACAAAATGAAATTAGAAGAATGATTCAGGTAAATCATCCACATCTTGTTTTCCTTCAAGAAACAAAGATGTCAATGGAGGATATGGACTTAATTGCCAAGTAAAATTTGGCCAGCTGAAAAGTGGTTTCCCTCAGCTCCCAAGGGACTTCGGGTGGCATTGCTTGTCTTTGGGATCCAAAAGAGGTAGTTATTCACCATATGGTTGGCAGTTGGGGTTTGTTGGCTATAGCTATTCAAAGTAGACATTCCAACCAGATTATGCTCTGCATTACTATTTATGCTCTCACTTCTTTGGAGGAAAAAAGAAGACAGTGGAAGGATATTACTCATATTATCTCTCATTTTCCTAAAGCTTGGATCTTGATTGGAGGAGATTTCAATACCATCCTCTCTCTGGATGAGAAAATGGGGGGAAATAGAAATTTGGACAAAAGCACTGACCTCATGAGTGAATATATTGCAAACCTCCATCTTGTGGATATCCAACTAGATAATGGCCTTATGACTTGGTCTAACAGAAGGCAAGGCTTAGCTTGTATAATGGAGAGATTGGATAGGTTTTTGCTCTCTAAAAATTTCTTAATCCATGGTCACATTCCTAAAGTGAAGACTCTTAATAATGTTGGTTCGGATCATTGGCCAGTCATGGTGGAAATGTGGAAAACCAATGTGAGTTTCTCTCCTTTTCATTTTCAATTAATGTGGCTTAGAGACATTTCCTTCAGACCTCATGTGCAACAATGGTGGAAGGAAGGTAAACCTAGGCATGGGACTAAGATGTTCTATGTTTTGCCAAAAGACTGCAATACATTAAATCCAAAATCAAGACTTGGAACTGGAAAGAGTTTGGGGATGTTCATAAAAAAAAACATGAAGTTATTGCTCATATTGAAAATTTGAATAAGAAAATCCGTTTAGATGGCCTCACAGAGAAGAGAAGTGCAGATGAAATTAAACTCACAACTCAGCTTGAGGAATGGGAAAAAAGAGAAGAAATCTTATGGAAGCAAAAATCTAGAATTCAATGGCTCAAAGAAGGAGATCGAAACACAAATTTCTTCCACAAATCTCTTCTAGCTCGAAGATCTCACAACTTTATTTCTTCCTTAAAATCAGATTCTGGAGATGTTGTTTATACTTGGGATGGCATGAACTCTATTGTTGTTGATTACTTTTCCAATATTTTTGCTGCTACTCCCCTTGACTCAACTTCACAATATAATGTTCTTCAAGCAATCCCTTCTCTTATCACTTCTGAGGAGAACTCTATTTTGACTGCTCCTGTTACTATCAATGAGCTTCAACAAGTAGTTTTTAAAATGCAAAAAGGGAAAACCCTAGGTCCCGATGGTTTTCCTATTGAGTTCTACCAAGAGTTCTGGGATATCCTTCATGTTGATTTATTAGAGGTGGTGGAAGAAGCCAGGAAAGCCAAAGAAATTTTGAAGGTTATCAATAAAACTTATATTACTCTTGTTCCAAAAGCTCAAGAGGTTGATCATATCTCAGCTTTTAGACCTATTGCTTTATGTAATGTTCTTCTCAAAATCATTACTAAAATCATGGCAGAAAGGTTGAAGCCTCTTTTGCATAAGATTATTTCCCCGCAGCAAGGGGGTTATGTGGAAGGACGTCAAATAGTAGATGAGATAGTTCTTGCTCAGGAAGCCATCCATTCCATGGATATGCAAAATTCTCCTTCCATGTTCATTCGGTTAGACTTATCCAAAGCTTATGACAGAGTGGATTGGCACTTCCTTATCAAAGTTTTGAGGCAATTTGGTTTCTCTAAGGATTGGATGGATTGGATTATGGGATGTATCTCTTCAGTTTCCTACTTAGTTCTTATCAATGGCAGGCCTTCTCAGTATTTCCCAACTTCTAGAGGTATTAGGCAAGGTGACCCGCTATCCCCTTATTTATTCATCATTCTTGCTGAATGCTTGGGTAGGACTATAACCAAAAAGAGGGAAAACAAAACCCTTGAGGGAGTTACCATTGCTCATGGAGCTAGACCTATCTCTCATCTTCAATTTGTGGATGACTCTACTATTTTAGGTAAAGCTACAGCTTAAGGAAGCTTCTAATATTAAGCAAATCATTAGCTATTTTTCTAAGGCTATCGGGCAGTTGATCAATGAAGACAAATCTAAAGTTATTTTCTTTCACTCCTCTGCTAGACAGGAATCCATGGTCTTGGATAAGCTAAGATATAAGAAGACCTCTCTTCCAATCACTTATTTAGGTATTCCCATAAATATTCAAAGGCAAAAAAATAAATATTGGAATTGGTTGTTGGACAAAGTCAAGAAGAAAATTGGAAAGTGGACCAACAAGTGGCTTTCTTATGGGGGTAGAATCACCTTGGTAAAATCAGTCCTTCAAGCTATTCCTATTTATGTTTCTTCCATTTTGAATATCCCAAAGGTTGTTCTTCGAGAATTGGATCAAATCAGTCATCGTTTCCTTTGGAGTGGTACTAAGGAGAAAAGAAAATGGGCCTTGGTGAAATGGGATACTTTATGTCTTCCTAAGAGTGAAGGGGGGTTAGGTTTACGGTCTTCAATTAATAACAACAAAGCTTTAGCTGCTAAATTATATTGGAGGATGTTGCATAACCCCAATGCTCTTTGGGCCAATAATCTCCGTGCTAAATATGCCGAGAACAAAAGTCCCGAAGACCTTGTTCGCTATCAACTTCCTACCAAAGGTTCTCCCATTTTAGCAGTTCTTAAGACTCGGTGAGGATTTGATAAAGAAAAAATTATTTTGGATCATTCATAATGGTCAACATGCAAATTTTTGGACAGATTCTTGGGATGGTCACAAGCCTTTGATAACTCAATTTCCCGATTGGAGGCCTTGGATGGAGGAGCTTCACCGAGCTAATTGGATAAAGGTGGCTAATTATTGTCGGTACCATACCGGTAATTCAAAGGTTGGTAGATATTGGATCCCTATTGAGGACTCGGCCTATTCAAATCCTAGAAAGGCAAAGACAAGATATCCAAGGCATCCTTCATATGAGATCCCTCTCTTGGTCCCATGAAAAAGATTGTTTTGGATGGAACAACACTACTAAGGGTGAGTATTCAGTTGCTCAAGGTTATTTGACCTTATGCCATAATAATCCCAACCATTCTTCTGACATATTTTCTCAATTGTGGGCTCAAAAGCTCTGGCCTAAGGTGAGGTTCTTTAATTGGCTTTTATTGCATCGTAGGGTGCTTACCGGTGAGCAACTTATGAAGCGTGGTTTTCATGGCCCTTTTAGATGTGAAATGTGTGAAGAGAATGTAGAAAATATCAACCATATTTTTATTGAGTGTACTTTAGCCTCCGAGCTATGGAGGAGAATGGCCACTTTACTTGGCTTACAGTGGTCCAATTTTTTTACTTTTGAACAACTTTGGAGGGATTGGCCTAATCAAGAGGGTGTTGATCATTTTATTAGGCACTTAGTTTGGATGGGTTCTACCATTCTTCTTTGGAATATTTGGAATGAAAGGAACAACCAAATTTTTAATCAAGATAGGAAGGATATTCACTATATTTGGCAAAAGACCATAGCCAACTTAGTTGAATCAGTCCATCATCTCCTTAATCACCCCCAAAACTCCCACCAAATATGGGATCAAGTGATGCAAATATTGAATATTAAACCTTCTAAGGGCAACCATCTTAAAGGGAATGTGAGTATTAGTAAATTGGATAGGAATAGAAATTGGCAACCTCCTCCTAAGGATTTTGGAAAAGTCAATACTGATGGAGCCTCTAGAGGGAACCCCGGAAAAGCCAAGTGTGGGAGGAATTGGTAGACTTTCAGATGGCTCCCTGGTTTTTACTTTTGCTGAGAATTTGGGTATTCTTTCCAATAACCTTGCTGAGGGGTATGGTATCCTCGGAGGTCTTCAGGAGGCTACTAAGGTTGGATGGGAAAAGGTGTTAGTTGAGTCTGACTCTCAACTTATGATTAATCTCTTGAAGAATCCTTCTAAGAATCATAAGGTGGATTGGAGAATAAAAAGAATTATTGAGAAGATTCAGTTAATCCAGATGGGATTTTTGAAAGTTGATTACAATCATGTGGTCAGAGATCAAAACAAGAGTGCTGATGCTTTAGCTAATTGGGCTTTGGACAAAGGTGATCTTACTTGTTATGGCCACCCTCCTATATGGTGGGCTTCTCAAATTAGGGAAGCTCTTCTTTCTATCATTTCTTTGGATGGCTCCAGCTTCGAAGGTACCTAGTTTCTTCTTGTTTTTTTTTTTTTGCTTCTCTTTGGTTCATTCAGTTTTTTTTAGTTCCCTAGCTCATTCTATTCTTTATTTTGTTTCCTCTGTTGATTCTTGCCTTAATAGTCTTCTGGTCTAGATAGGTCTTTGTTTTGTTCATTTTTTATTTCTTTTTTCTTTTTGTTTTTTTTTGTTTAGTTTTTTAAGGTGGGTGGGTTTTTTTATTTTGTTTTGTTTTTGTGTTCTTTGTGTTGTTTTTTGTTGTTCTTGTGTTTTTGTTGTTTTGTTTTTTTTTTTTTATGTTTTTTGTTATTGTTCTTGTGTTTTTTTTCGTTCTTGTTCTTGGGTTTCTCTTTGTTTGTGTTATTTCGTGTTTTTATGGGTGAGTGTTTTCTATATTTTTTGTTTTTTTTTATTGTCTCGTTGTTGGTTGTTTTTTATTTTTATTTTTGTTTTATTTTTTAATTTTTTAGGTTTTGGTTGTGTTTATTTTTCTTGTTTTTTTTTGGGTTATGTCTTTGTAGTGTTCTGTTGTTTTTGTCTTGTTTGTGTTTTGTTATGTGTTTCTTGTGTTTTTCTATGTGGTTTGTGTTGTGGTTTCTTTTATCTTATTGTGCGTGTTTGGTTGTGCTTTTGTTTTTGACACACTCAAGGAGCATGTTTTTTATTTTATTTTATTATTTTTGTTGTTATTTACTTATTTTTAAATTGGGTTTGTGTGTTTGTTTGCTCCTTGAGTGTGTCAAAGGTGGTAGGCCAGGTCCGAGTCCCGGGCATTTTTGGCGGAATGGATACCCCCGCCTCCTTGGGTCTTACCCGAAAGTGGCATCCCTTTTGGGATGTTTT
>JAQPPZ010004987.1:0-273659 GCA_028583015.1 Wollemia nobilis
ACAAAAATATTTTCATATGCATCCGCATAGCTACATAGCATTAAACTCTCATATCCGTTGCATTTTGCATACGTCATGTTCACAATCTTGCAAACGATGCCACATTTTGTACTCCAACCACAAATATGCAAGTACATCTTCACCCATTTCATCCACGTGTGCAACTGTGTTTCTCAACACACCCACTTCTTGTTGCTATAAAGAATAGGCTAAGGATTTCCTGTTATTCAACCATACCTAGTGGTCTTATCAACCGTAATGTAAAGCCATCTTGATTAGTAGAAGGTAAGGTCTAGGTCATAAGTGCCTCAAGTATTCAAAATCCCTTCACTAATTAAAACAATAAAAACCTGGTTGGTAGAAGGGAAATATAAAAGTTGTAGAAGCAGTCTAGATCACCTTAAGCGAAAATGATATTCCTTGCTTATCCCCCTGTGCAACCAGTTCAAAGGTGTTGAGAATTGGCAAAAGGACAAATTCTGATCTACCAATAAATGAGTGATTATAATCACTACATAAATCTCCTACTTTCATAAAAACAAGCAAAAATCCTGAAACAAAGCACAAATTCAAAATCCTAGTTTCCAAAGGCATATTTTAAAATCCAAAAATCAAGTAATGGTCAAATAAAAAAAAATTAAGTGATTATCATCCCTACATGAATCCCTTGATCAAAGAAAAATTCAATTAAAATAAATAGTGATTTTCATCACTTAATATGAGCAAGTAACCCATATCAAATGAAGACAAGAAGGGAATAGAACTTGAATCCCTAGAATTCTCAGTATTGCACAAAACTGGAAGGAAAAATTATTACGTATGATGATATGTCTATTGCATCAACTTATGGCATTTGTGTAGACCAATATTTGAATGTGGATGAGATAGCTTAAGTAACCCAATACTGCCTAGTGGTATAGTCCAACTAAGTCCAATATAGGATAATATGAACACGTGAGGATCCCCGATCTTAGCAATGGGTTGAAATAATCTCTCTTGACATCGGAGGAAATTCTTGAGTTCTATCTAAATATACTTCATTTGCACACACAAGGATAATGGATCTTTAGGGCCAATATGGAAGCCTTACTCTTCAAAAATCTTGCATGGCCAGTATATAGCTATTGATAAGGTAACTAGAGTGTTTGAATCTCAATAAAAAGCATCAAATATTCCTACATAACAACAAAACATGTCATCCATACATCATCAATTTTTTTTATAAGATTTTATAAATTAGGGGGTATCAATAGAATAGGCCAGATACTGCATATATGTCAAAAATGATATATAGGCGACCACTAACTATTTTGTATCTTTTAATTTATAGAAACTTATCAAGAAAATACATACATTTCATGCCATTACATCTCACATATGAATACTTAATCAATTCCTATGACAAGAGTGATTATTTAAATTCATGGTTGTTTTTTAATTTATTTTCTATGTTGTCGCCCATTAGATTGTAAACTCATATCATATGCATTCTATATGTTTTAAGTGATTAAAGCATACAGGTTCATTTACGTTAGGTCAATACCATGTTAATCATCCATTAGCACACATTGCATTTACCATATCATAACATAAGTTAGAGGCATACATATAAAACAAAAATTAAACATGGATCTAATGATAAACATTATATCCATAAAAGCATAAGCTCATAATTCATCCATCTTCACCCAAGATCACATCATATTGCATCCATATACATTACATCATATAGTCACAACATAGCACATAAACATTCATCGCAATATCCACATCATCATAAATATCATCTATCGTCTAACCTCTACATTAATTCATGATAATACAATCATAAATCCATCATCAAGCCAACTCATAATACATCACATCATATCGCATAAACATATACATAAACATCCATCTCAATATCCACATCATCATAAATATCATCTATCGTATAACACATATATCAAAATATCGTAATACCATCATCCATCGCATCATAAAACAAAATAAAACAACTAAACATAAGCAATAAATAACACACATGATGAAGTATAATGAAAAATCTCATATAAACATGTGTCTCAAAATATGCCCCATGGGTCACAGTCATATAGGTCGATCGACCTAAAAAATGAAACCAAGTGCATTATCAGTCAAAGACTAGGCTTGCACCCCCTGCAACATCGTCCCCTGTGGCCGGATCTCTAGGAGAATGATACGAGCTGGACCCTGCTGGTCTCTCAGTATTAGTCCAGTCCCCATGACCATACCGAAAGGAAGGCTGCCCTGCTATAGAGCTCATGTTGACCTGTGACCCACTTGTAGCTCCTCTATCCCTAGGGATGGCTTATAGCCTCCTTATCTACCTTGAGAGAGCAAAAATATGGGCTGCATCATCAGCAATCTATGCATCACTCTCATCTATAAAACCCTATAGATGCTTGATCTCATCCTCTAGAGCTGCCCTTGGAGGATCATCAAGAGTAGGAGGAGCAACAACAACCTAGATTCAGGTAGCTCCTCCCATAGCATCCTATAATTTCTATATCTAGGATGAAAGCTATGCTATAGTAGCATCTCATTGAGCAATGATAGCATCACGCTATTGTACCAATATCTTGGTCGACTGGAGCTTGGTCTCTACATCATGCAAATATACCCTACGAGGAAAACCTCTTTCCTCAAGATCCATCTCCTCCTCTACCTCCTCAAGAACCTCTTGATCCTCCACTACCACCTGCTCTGCTAGCTGGTCCCATGCCTCTGTCCTAGCACGAAACCTATGCCACGTTGGGTCTGACCCATATCTGCCATCATCCTCACGACCTATAATACCATTGCCATGCCACATCCGATCACCCCACCATCGTGTAAATGCATATGTAACTCCCCCGAACACTCCAGGGTCAAAAATTGGGGTATCCTCCTCATCATCTAACTCCGTGATCCATCAAGGAGGAAGGTCTCTTTCTGCTCTAATGCAAATATACAAAAATGGTACTAGTGGCACATACTGATGCAACCCAAACTGATGAAGAACCTGAGAGTAGAATAAATGCTCCTAGATACCAACCTTGTGGTCAATAAGCCACCGCTCACGCCGCATCCTAGCAGTGAAATAGGCTGGATCATCCCAAGCAGGGCACTCATGATACGGGAACCATATAACATCTCTAGCCTAGAGTCTAGTGAAAGTAGCAGTGTAATGAGACAACTACCCTATGAAAGGGTGGCTCTTGCACTCCTCGTGCTCTTGAGCCCATCTAGCGATATAGCACTGCATCCAAGCATAAATTATCATGATCTTAGTAGGGAGCCCTTTGAGGTGATCTACACGAATACACTCCCATCCCTAGATCTACAGGAGTAAACTATAGGAAATGTTGACACGATCCCTCCGATAGATGTGGTATAACTCGTCATAACATTGAGCCAACAAAGACCTACCCCATGCATATATGATGGGCTCCTCGCTATCCATCGGGTCCTAAACCATTGCAGGGAGGTTCCAAGGGAACCTCAAGCCTGAGCAGTCTAGGATAAGAATGTTGTTGATGACCATCAGCAATATCGCATGCCTCTCTATGAAGACATGATCCCTATACCAGCAGATAACAGAAACTCCTCTAGACTTGGTGTTATTGAAGGCCTCTACAGCATACCTCCCGAACACCTAAGTGAAAATTACATCATGATCATTAGTGGCAAAGGAGACGATGGCCACTCCATTAAAAGGAATTCGAAAGATCCTATACACATCCTTTGATGTGATGATCATCTCGTTGGTTGGGAGGTGGAAGATATTGGTCCAAGGGTCCCATCGATGGACCAAAGCTGTAAGGTAGGCCTGATCTGACATGATATTAGGTAGCCTAGTAACATACTACATCCCGTAGGACTTGAGCTAGGCCCAGTCCATGTCATCAAAAATAGGTAGAAGGCCATTCATGAGATTCAGATCTCGAGCCCGAGCGGTGAGAATCTAAAAACAAAAAAAAAAAACATAACTACAGTGCATCTAAGGCATAAATCGTAATAAAAAATAAAAAATTTGGCACTCTCATAAGTCCAAGTGAAGAGGGATATATACACCTAGTCATGCGGCATAGTGCTAAAAAGTAGTTCAAAATTTCAAAAAAAAATGTTGAAAAACCATCTCACAAAACCCAAAAAATTGCAAAATTTGGCTAAGGGTTTTAGCCACTATCGCCCACAGTGGCCAGAATCTGGCCACTAAGGACAGTAACAGCCAGAACCCAACAATCAAATTTTTTATCATTGGGATTCAAACCTAGCCGCTCTGAGTGACATCGGCCAAATTTCGACTGCTGTAAGAGACATCGGCTGAAGGGTGACATGGCAAACTCGTGGTCCCTAGGCCAGAAAAATAAAAAAATGGATATCGCTACAAAAATGTCGTAAAAAGCAAAAATAAAAATAAAAACACAAAATTGGGGGCAAAAACTCACTCAGAAAAAAAAATAAAACTGAGCCTATCTACGTTTTAAACAGAAGAGGCCGACAAATGACATAAAAACCCCGTGAAGCCCAAGCCAAAAATACTAAAAAATTTGACAAAATAAAAAATGTGGACTAGCCCACCGGAGCAAAAATTAAACTAAACCTATCTACGGATTTCGTTCGTTACCAACAGGTTTAGTAAGGTTCATTTACCGATTACTTAGTGAGGTTCAATTTTACTCAAAAAGGAAAAAGGGGTTAGGGTTTGAAAGAATACCCAAGAAGTTGATGCCTCACCCTGTGCAACCATGTCCTCGATGCAAGTACACCCCAAAATTACAACTGTCACTGTCTCACCAGAGCTCTGCAAAGCGAACCGTTAATAGGAAAATGAGAGGTCAAAAACCTAAAAAGTGCATTTTTATATTTTTAAATTATGCCTTGGCCACTGCTGATGTTAGCAGCCCGAACTTTGTGATCGTTCAATGTGACAACAACCACAGACAGGGACTTAGAGGCTGTTGGACCTGACAACGGCCTACTCCACAGATAAAAATAAATAGATTTCCTCCATGGGAGATAACAAAAAACATCAAGTAAACACACTCTGGTGGTTCATGACCATCATAATGTTCAAAATAACAAAAAAATTACATAACAACATAATCTCAAGCAGACCTTATATCCAGTTACTTTATCAACTCGATGATTGCAGTGATTTACACTCCATGCACTTCAATGAGATGAGTAGGTTACCATAAGGCCACTTGGGGCAAAAACATTTCATTTTGGAATTACGATGTGCCACCCTTCAATCTCGAAGGAGACCAAGATGGTCGGACTGCTCCACAGACACGAAGGAATCATCCTAATTCCCCTATGACACCAAAAATATTAAGCCAAGTGATGAAATACAAGCACAAATATAATCACTCATCCTAACTCCCTAAGAAGGCTATTGATAGCCAGTGCTCCTTGGGAGAGGGATGAATGATTATCACAAACAATTGGAATCACACTTGGATGGGGTTCTACCCATTAAAAGAACAAATGCTAGAAAGAGACCAAATTAATCAATATGATCAAATGACTCGTCGCTTCATTCATTGTCCTTTCCTCATCAATTCGTTGTGTGAGGAGGTAGTTCAAGTCTTCAAAATAATCATAATAAAAATCAATAAAAGATCACTCAATCATATCAAAATTGTGTTTGTCCTACGAATCATTGCATCTAACCAATTACATAACTTCCATTATTAGTAGGGAACATAAGCAAACATGGCATCTTCAATTTGTATCGCTTCTACCGATCGGATTTGATTGTAGCAACAAAAGCTACCCGATTGAGTTTGAGGAATGAGTGTGATTGAATATGTGCAAGCCCTGTGCCAAGTAAATTATTTCAAATTTTGAAGCAATGATTCAAGGATGTGTGACATCTTGCATGATTGGGCCATCCAGTGTTGATCAAATCAATGATCATCATACACCCTGCAAAACATACTAGTCTACATTTTTGTTCTGCACTGTATCTTTCACTCAGTGCATCGCAAAAAGGGGTATTTGTAGACACCTAAAACATGCTATGCTTAGGAGAACTACTCACATGAGCACATTCATAGGCCATATGACCATACCTTGGGCCTTCCAACCATCAAAAGTGGCTCTTGCCACCCATATGGGGCATTTTCAACCCATCCAAGACTGGCCTCTCTAGACCAGGGTGGCTAGATCCTAGTCACTGAAGCTCAGAGTGACCAGATAGTAGTTTCTACAGATGACAGTGGCCAAATATTAGCCACTGTAGATGACAACAACTAAGCCATAAATGTAGTTTTACCAAAAAATTGGCCCAATCACGGGTAGAAGTGGTAGTCTACATGCAATAAAGGTGAGTGGGGATGACATTGCATTCCCCTTCATAGCCAGTTCACATGGGAGACTTGAGTCTACATTTATACCTCAGTTAACTATCCCCTAAACATAGAAAATGCAAAATCTTCTCATGCTAACATCTAGTACACATGAGAGATTCAATCCTAGGGTTTGGACATAGACCTAGGGCTTCACACCCAATATAAGGAGCAAACCTAAAAGCACTAGGGGACCTTCTTGAGACCTTTTATGCACTTGACAAGATTTTATGCAGGAACGACTGAAGAGAGCTTTTTGAGACCTAGAGAGCCTTTCTAAGCAGCAAAGCCCTTCCAAATTGAAGAGTATCTTGGAACACCTTTGGAAGAGCAAATAAATGCTTTACTCAACACATCGAGCAAAGCGACCACCATTTTAACATCAAACGTAGGCTTTGACCCATATCTTTGGGAAAAGAGTATAAGATTCGCTTTAGTGGCCGCTATCTTGGATAGTGGCCCACAGGCCTAGCTTAGGGTTTTAGACATTAGTTTCATTATTCTGTTTTCTTCACATTTTCATATCATTAGCATAGAGTCACTTCATTCAGATTCATAGCATTAGTTTCATTTGCACTTGCTTTCATTTGAGTATATTTATTGCTAACAACCTTATCTGGGGAGGCAATCTCAAACATCTAAGCATGTGTTGTTATTTCATTAACTTACAGGGCCACAGGTTCATCAGATAAAATCTACAACATACGAGAGCAAGAGGATCCCTCTAGGAAACAGACCTGGAGAAGGAGGCATCTGTAAGCCCTCATACATTTCTATGTGTGAAACCGGGAAGCTTGTGAAAGGGCACCACCCCTTTGCAAAGGGGACATTTTACTCATTTGTAATTTATTGTATTGAAATGGAAATCCCTAAGAGGGACCGATATATAACCGGGTTTTAACACAAATAAAAGAATCTATCTTTGTTATTTCTGCATTATATGCATTTCATGGTCTTTCATTTCATTTTTGGATACAATATTTCAAGTAGAGTGAGCGGTGTCTTTGCCCCGGGGTCGCTACACCACCCTCCTAAGAGCTTCCAACTTAGCCAAGGAAAGGTTCCCAAAATTTAGTCTATTCCATCTCTTCAATTTATGCTTCACAAATTGTAGTCACTTCATAAATGAATACATAACAGTGCCATGAGGAGGTTTGCTAGTGGTCCACCAGCCTTGCATGAAATCATAAAGCTTATGATAACGAAGCCACATAAGTTGAAACTTTAAAAAATAATTCTTCTTTAGCCCTAACTCTAGATCAAAGAGTTTGATAGACCAATGATCAAATCTCCTACCCTCTAGAATCACAAAACTAAAACTTTTGTTATTACCCATCCAATAACTGGAGATCAAAAACCTATCCAGTCTCTCTGAGATGGAAGCTTTCCCACACCTTCTATTGTGCCAAGTAAAGATCTCATTATCTGGATTTATGTCAACCAAGTTCAGGGCCTAGATATGAGCACTTAAGATAGAATAAAAAGGCTTGAGATGGTCAACCCCACCATATTTCTCCTCCAGACAAGTGATAGATTTAAAGTCTCAAGCCAAAATCCATGGGTATAGGGGAGCCAGACTTCTCACAAAGCAAATGTGCTTCCACAAATTTACTTTACCATTGTAATCAATAGGAGCATACACATTTATAATTAGGATGGTTTCACCAGATTCATTATCACGCTCGATCATCAAAATAGACCATCTTCTGGAAATCCAAGTAAGAGGGGATATCTTAACTGGATCCCATAAACAAGCGATACCACCAACATATCCACATGCACCAATACACTGGCATTGCCCCCTTCTCCACAACTTGGGAGTGATATTGAACATACTATCAATAGCCAATTTAGTCTCCTGAATAAACACCACATCCGAAGAATGTACACGAACCAAATCATGAACAACTTTTTGTCTAGGGATGTTGTTAAACCCCCTTACATTCCATGAAAGGATAATCATTTTTGGGGGTTAGAAAAATGGGAGTCCAATATTCTCACCAAGCCTGAATCCACCAAAGTCACCCCCATTAACTTAATTTTATCCTGGTCTTTCTTTCGACCCACCTTCATATTCTTATTCAAAAAACTTTTTTTTAATTATTTTCTTCTAGTCATTTTCAAATGAAAAAACATTATGAGCATGCACTCTCTGTGATGGACCCGATGCCATCATGATATTCCTCCAATTTTTCAGACCTCCTCTAGAAACTATTGCCATCCCCATAGAGCAGTTTTTCCTCATCAAACCCTAGCCGAGTAGTTTTTCCTCATCAAACCCTTGTAGAGTAGTTTTTAATTGTTAATCACATCTGACAATTGTATTGATATAAGGTGCCCCATTCAATTTTCAAATCCCTAAAAGCATTTGATATTGTTAGCTCATCCTACAAATTTTGAAGGGAAACTCTTCCTAATTATAATTTATAAATAGTAGTAGTTTTAGCTTTGCAAAGGATCAACAAGTATGTATAACCTTTCCCTTAATTTTCCTCTGTATAACAATACATGGATTAACAAGTGTCCTTTAGGCAACTCAAACCCCCAATCCATGCATAATCTTTATAATAATTTTTGCATGCACATACACACACACACACACACATACACGCATACACACACACTAGAGGTATGCATGTCTACTTTAAGTCTATATGTCGATCTCATACCTTTACCTATATCATATGTGTGTGTGTGCATGCACTTGCATTTATGTACTTATATATATCGAGGAGATGAAGAGTTTATGCCAACACATTACAGTTAGAGTTGTTGTATGGGGGATCTTACTTGATCTTTGGTGCATCACCACCATGTTAGCTTAGGATTTTTTCTATTTCTATAATTGTATTTTCTTTCTCTAATTGTTTTTCTCCAAGCTATTAGAGTAGGAATCATATCCCCAACATCAAATCCTATAAAGGAGTCAACCTTTGTCAAAATATTGGAGTCCCCTAATTGAGCCAAACCCTACAATCTTTGGACAAGCCCTATTACATTGCTCCATGTGAGGTACAATTTTTCCTGTCTACCTAGTCCATGCCACATCTAATCGTTAGGACAATGAGAGAGAACAACAATATTGTTATATTGTAATGTGTTTTTATTACACTTAACCATGAAAGGAATCTTGGGGCTTGATCCTTGCATCAAGGGCATTTGTTATTTTGGATCAAATGTGTAGGTTGTAACATGCTAACACATAAATATATTGTCTATATTCATAACGTTTTTTATTTTGTAGGTCAAAATAAAAGCACCATAGAGTTGTAGAAGCATTACAACACTTTCATAGAAGTGTGAGAGTGCATTCTCAAGGCACTTTCACAATGTTATGATATTTTTGTAGTGTCACAGTGCTTTTACAAGGGCATAACATTTTCGTATAGTCTGAAGAATAGGTATGCAATTTTAATTTTGACCTTTATTCTTAGTCCTAATTTATTGTTTTCAAGTTCTATAATTTTTTGAAGCATTATATTAGGGTTTGTAAATATTTTTACAATAGTGTGAAATCTTATGCAATAGGTCTCAAAATCAAAACAAATCTAAAATTTGGCCATAAATATTAGGATTGGTAAGTAAACATCATTAATTTATCCAATTTTTATAGTTAGTTACTTTATTTGGTGACAAGAGTTTTTTTGCATATAGATTTCAAATCCAATGTTCTTTGTTTGGACATAATAGCAAATTCTATTGTGCATTTAGGTATCAAAAAAAGGAAAGCATAATATGAGATATTTTCATAGCTAATTATGTTAGCCATTGCAAAGGAATGTCCTTATTTTCTTTTGATATTTGCATGATTTTGTTTTTAATATCATTGGCATGAAACAATATCTTAGAATCGGTTACATTGCTTGAACATTTTATTTTCTTAGTTTACCACATTGAAAAGTAAAAGAAAAAATATTTAGTTTCTTACATCCATTCAATACATAAACACACATAGGTCTGAGGATCTTGTTTTCTTATATCTTTGTTTTCACATGAATTGCATATTCCCTTTCTTGCATTTTAAGAATAAAAACCAAGATTTTTTAATGAGCACATAAAACTTAGATTTAGGGTAAATCTATAAGCACCATTAGTTAACCCATTTTCCAAATAAAATCTCCTAGAAATGCAAGGGCAAAGATGCTTACCCTAAATCAAAGGTGTGGCCATATAATCCTCAATTTTTTCACCCACAAACATCTAAAATAAAAGCATAGGTTACAAAATGACTTAAGCAACTATTTAACATCTATAAAAGTAGATTGATAATTTAACAATGTTTTAAAAACACAAAAAAAAACACACGTAATAGCTATGTAGATCAATGACATTATTATCTTTAATATTTATTCCATGAGATTTTATAGAATTACTCGTGAATGAAACTAAAATTATATTATTTTATATATCATATTATTTAAATAAATATAATTTTTTTTGGATCATTGATATATATAGGTGCTACATAAACCAATATTCATCCACAAATACATTAAACACTTATGTAAGTGTATGATAATTTTTTTTTATTATTTTCTAAAAACATGTTTTATTGTTCTTATTTTTGTACCCTTTTAAACACATTAATATAAATGACTAGTGCACATGTAAGAGAACAATAGGTGAAAGTAGTGAAGAAAAAATGGCACTATTTCATCTTATACAAATTGTAGATTTATTTTTGTTGTTTTTTTGCATTTATTCCCATACATTTCATATAATAGGCTTATTTTTATTTACAAAATTATAATTTGGTAGTATTATTATGCAATTATCTTAATATAGCACTCTCTTGAGTTTACTTATTAGATTATTAATATAGATATTTTAATATTATTTTTCTTTTACTATGGACACTTTTTTATATTAGGTTTCTTTCATTAACAATAAAAAATTATTTATATTTTTTTTATCTTATAAAAATAAACAATAATTAATATAAATTTCATTCAATTTCATTCATGTCTATGTGATCTTACTATACCATAACCAACCATTTTAAGCTCAAGGTTATAAATTGTTGTTTTTTTTATCATGGGTGACAGAGAATTACCACACTCTTAAGTGCTATTAAGGAAGAAGATAATTTAAAGTAAATGAGAAAACTAAAAAAGGAAAAAGTATACCTCACATTCATTCAAAAGAAAGAATCTAATTATTATCATTGATAATCTCATGATCAGGATAATTATATATTTTAAGGTATTAATTAATTCTAAACATTACTTGTGGAAGTGCAAAAAGAATGAAACCACAAAATTATTAATATATAATGTCAAATTATTCTATGTATCAACATTTAAAATAAAAACATATGCTATAACATAACTTAAGCAACTATTTAACATTAATAAAATTAGATTGATAAATTAACATATTTTTTAAAAATAACTCAAAATAAATACACACAATAGTTGTGTGAATTAATACAAGTGACATATTTGAGTGAATTGATACAAATGACATCTTTCTAATCTTATATATCACAAAAATAAAAAAATATATATTTATCTAATATATTATTTTCATTAATCTTTTTTCTCATAAAATAATTTTCCTATTCATACTGTCATCTGCACACACTCCAAGATTTAGAACAGACTACTACCTTTGCAACAGACATGCACCCATGATTTGAACCTATGTCTCTTCTTAACTCCTAAAAACTACTTTATCAAATTTTCAATGCAAACATTTCTAATATTAATTTTTCTTCTATTATAAACATTTTTAGTATTAAACTTCTCTAATAAATAATTTGTTGTATCTTAAAAAAATTCCATTCAATTTTGTTCATGCCTCTCCTAACTATACCATAGGTTCTAGTAAGGCTGGCCAAAAAGAAAACCTAAGAAGTTATACAAAATAATTACGAATTTTTGCAAACGAAAAAGGAGGACACTCTATGCGGAAAGCTTGTCTTCTTTTTAATAAGGTGACCGTAAACGATGATATAATATTACCGATGGCTCCCCTTACATTCATGAATTGATGTGCTCGGCTAATCTTCTTCAACTCCCAACAACCACGAAGACTTGATGCGCTTCAACTCCCAACAACCAAGAAGACTTTCTATGCGGTATGCGGTGCCCACTTATTTATATCTAATCTAGAACCTGCCTCACAAGGTCGGTGATGCATTGATATTATATTTCCCCGATTTGTAGCTATCCAAGTTTTTCTAATCTTCTTAAACTGATGTGCTCCCTTCAATTGATGTGCTTGGCTAATCTTCTTCAACTCCCAACAACCAAGAAGACTTTCTATGCGGTGCCCACTTAATTATATCCCAGGTAAGTGCTTCCCAAGCTAGAACCTGCCTCATAAAGTCGGTGATGCATTGATATTATCTTTACTCGATTTGTAGCTTTCCAAGCTTTTCTAACGAAAAAGCCTCTCTTACCTGCCACTTTTGTATTTTACACATCAACATAGGATAAACTACACCCCCGTCAATGGAATATGTATTTGAAAAGATCAAATTTATTGAAAAAGCAATTAAATTTATTTGATTATAAGTAATATTATAAAAGGTGTTATTTTATTTTATTTAGAAAAATAATTTTAAAATAAATATTTTTTGAACAAGTGATAGAAATAGTTTAAGATAAAAAAAAACATTATTAAATTGTTAATATATTTATAAAATTTTATATTTAAGTTTTTATATTGTTAAATTCTTTTATAAAAATGTATGTATCATATTAAGTTGTTTATCTGTTATTATATTCAATAACTTAAAATACATAACCAATTGAAGAATCTTTATCTACATCTATCTTTAATATGTGAATGACATTGAGCATCTTATGTGCATATCTTAATTTTAAAATAATAACAATAGTTTAATGTTTATGTATTCATCATAATAATTTATTTTAATATTTATATATTATATTATCTTTAGTACTATATTTGGTTAGTGTGATAAACCCCTACAACAAACACATAGGGGGCTGAGCAGTCTCCTCCCAACCATGACCCCCACTCTTAAAGCCGAGAGCTATGCTTATTCAATAGGGAATTTAACACACAGCCACCACACACCCACTCCCTCACACTAGCCCATTTTGTGGTTATTCTCCCTAATAATATAATGTAAATATCATCTTAGTTTAATTCTCTTTCCAATTGCACATTTTAATTTGTTTCTCTTATTTTTTGTGTTTGTGAATCCATGATTATATGCTTATAGTGAATTTGTGCATTTTAACATTATAACTTTTGTTATTGTATGTGTATTTGAACCTATGATTTTATTCTCATCTTGATGTTTTAGTTACCCATGTCACATCCTGATAAATTGGATAATGCATTAGATGGATTAATTGTAAAATACTATATTTTACCACCTCTTAATGAGAGATTGGATAATGCATTAGATGCATTAATGGTAAACCACTATATTTTAACAATATATAGATTTTTTTAACATGCACATCTATCTATAGCCTCACATACTATCTACCTTGCAATATTTCACATGCAAACTCCAACATTGAAGATCCATATAAAATATGTTGTACCCACACGTACCCTAAATGAGCACACTCATACATCCTTGCTTATAACTTATAAACACCCACAATTCTATATTTTTCATAATTTCTATTTGCATGTATACTTGGTATGATAAAAAATCACTCAATCTAGATCTGAATCTTAAACCATGGATGAGGTTTCAAACAATATGTACAAAAATATATATATATATATATATATATATATATATATATATATATATATATATATATATATCCAAACTTTTATGGCCGCCACACAGATCTTCGCGCAGTCCGCCCCTATAACCACTATGCCACAATCATTTTAAACCTTTTACGCCGCTGAAAGCACCAGGAAAGGGACAAGCGTTCAGTCCGACGAGGCCCGAGATTTGAACCTTGGACCTCCACCCCCTTATAGGGTTTGGATGAACCAATTGGTCTACACCTTGGACCTTAATATGTACAAATATTAGAGAGGAAGATATAAATGAAAAAAAAAATCTTACAAGTATACCAGACATTGTTGCTAGGAGGTAGTTGAGTAGAAAGATAACAACAATGATTATTCTAATAGGAGTCAAGCATAATTTGATTTAGGAGTTGAATAGCTGAGGAGAATACACAACAAGAGGAATACCATGAGAATATGGAAAGATATTTGGTATTGCATGAGCATTCCAAAATTCAAAATGTTTATATGGCAAGTAGGTATAAGAAAAATTTATCCTAGGATAACCTAATGAAAAGGGGTTCTCATGGCTCCTCACAATGTGTTTTATGTAAAAAGGAGGATGAGAGTATACACCATCTCTTGGGACAATGCTCAATAGTCCGACAACTATAGCAATAATTTCTTAATATACTTGGTAAATGCATGGTGATGAATGGAATAATTGACGAATATTTAAAATAATGTGTGAGCACTGTTAAAAGTGATGTGTTAAAAGAATATATCAAAGGATACAATACTTTAGATTATTTGGATAGAAAGGAACAAAAAAATATTTAAACTGAAGGGAAGCAATTTAGAGGTAATAAAAAGGAATCTTTTTTAGCTATAGAGGAGTCTAAACCAACCCTATCAACAAACCCAACACATAATATTGAAGCAGAGAGCCTTGTTAGATAAATTCAAGTCATCAAATGTAATTATGATGTTGGGTATAGGAAAGATAAAAGAAAAGAAAAGAATATAAAGTGGAAACCACCAAAAGTGGATTTGGTCAAATTGAATCATGATGAAGCCAGGTTTATGCATAGTGGCGAATATTCACAAATTGGGCGAATATTAATATTTTCAAAATTAGAAATTGGCGAATATGAGAACCCTCGACATCCACCCATTCGCCTAATTTTTAGGATCAATTTTTCTTAGGGTCAATTCACCATAATATATGTCCAAACATAGGCATATTTGTACTCGTTGGAAAGCGCTTTTCAAGCTTGATCTAATGGCGGTGTTTTCATGAAGTTCTAAGATGATGTAATAGGTCAAAAGTGCCCTTAAATATAAACTTATATTTTAGGGCTTCAAATACCCCAAATTTTGGTGTGAACATGCTAGATTTGATTTGCTTAGGATTCTCCATGATTAACCTTGATTTTGATTAGGATTCACCAATTTTTTACAAGTACCTTTTGAGTCCAACCCCTTATGCATAACCTTGGCTAAAGCATCTAAAAAATATATAGGACTAGAAGGAGGGGGTATAATTAGAAATGATAAGGGTGATATGTTATCACATTATGATTTTAATAGTGGTTTTAAGAAAAATACTAATGTTGAAGCTTGGGCGGCTTTGGAAGGGTTAAAATTGTGCAAATAAATGAAATGAAACATAGTATGGATTGAAGGTTATTCATTAATAGTAATAAATACAATTTTCAAGAAAGCAAAGGCTCCATCGAACATAGAAAATATCATTGTGAAAATATAAGATCTTGTTATAGAGTTTGAAGAAATCAGGTTTACACATACATTAAGGGAAGGGACCAAATTTGTAGATAGACTAGCCAATAGAGGATCGTGAAGTTATTTTCTCTTTTCCATGGTTGGAGGAAGTAGTAAGTTTAGTTGAAGTTGAAAAGAAAATGTTGATTGCCTAAATCAAATAATGATTAATATTTACTTTAATGTTTTCCATTTTTTTTTTTTATAACATTAAAGCATTTTCATATAAACTATTCATTACAATCCTTGTGGTTTCGCTTATGCTTTAGGAAGGAAACTAGGAGTCCATATTTAGTAAAGCAGATTATAATAGTACAAAGTTTAGGATTTTTTTTTGAGTAATACTTCTTATACACATACACCATGGGGATTGAACGCGGATCACATCACCGATAATGCAAGTGGCATCCTTGTCGATAGACCACACTTACGAGGAAATATTACTCTACTAAGATGTAATGCATAGACAATAGAGGTGGAGTTTAGGTATCATGAAGCCTGTTGCAAGAAAATTTCAAGAAAAAGGATGTTAAATTTTGAATATTTGTATTTATAGAGAAAATTGAAGAGGATCTAAAAAATAAAAATTAGAACTTACACTTTTTCTAAAAAAATGATTTAGGTATCTAGCTATAGCAACTCAATTGAGATGAGAAGAATTGTATTTGTTTGTAAACTCTTAAGCTCTAAAGGAAAGAGTTGTGATTTGCCAAGGGTGGGGGACCCGAGTACAATCCCCTTTTGTCTAACGAAAAGAAAAGAAAAAATATTAAAATTGACATAAAATAATTTTGTCCTTTTTGTATATATATTGGCTAACTATAGGAATTGATCAAAATAGATGGAATAAAATTTATATTGTACATTTATGTGGATGATGTTATACTGTAAAATAATTTATAAAGACAATCAACAACCTTAAACAAGTTATACAACTAGTTTAAGTGAAAGCTATATATGGAACACAAAAGTAATGGTTATTTTCTCTCAAGGTAAGGGTCAAAATATTATTTTTAAGAATAAAAAATTGAAGGTAGTTTTCTTATAGAACTACTTGGGACTTGAATTTAATTCTATAATGGAATTCTTGTGCAAAAATAATGCATAGTAGGATATATATATATATATATATATATATATATATATATATATATATATAATGTAGATAATTCAATTTGTGGAATTGAAAATTAAGAAAATTTTCAATTAAAATATGTTTGACATTTTGAGTCAAAGTTGTCATTGATGTCAAAGAACGAAGTTGTCAGTAATGTCAAGGAATAAGCTATCGTTGATGTCAAAAGGTCAAGAGGAACAATGCAAAGGTTAAATGGCAAAAGAGCTTCATAATATTTTTAATATTATGTGGAAGCATAAGAAGGAGGGTTTTTATCAAAAACATGGATGAGCAAAAATAAAAGGTTTTTCATAAAACCCCAAGGAAGTTTTTAAATTCATGTTAAAAAGCCCAAGGAGGTTTTAATATTTATTTTATAAAATATTTAAATTCAAATTGAATTTAAATTTTATAAATAAATATTATTTATACAAGGTGGTAAATTCAAAGAAGGCTTTAAGCCTTAATAAAGCCCAAAGGAATTAAATATTAATTTATAAGATTTAAATTCTATAAAATTTAAATAATTTATAAATTAATTATTTAAAAAATCGAAAGCGTTGACGTTCAAAATTAAAGGAGGCAAAAGGTATATAAACCATATGCCTTAGTGGCATTTAAATTATCCTTCGCTTGAACAAGAAAAAGAGGGCAAGCGTGTTGTGAGAATATGTACAAAGAAGAAAATAAACTTTTTGTCTTAAGCGCCAGTGAGTGGGGAGAAGTTTGGTGAGGGCTAAACTCCATATCCATCTAGGCAGTGTGGCCTAGTGGCGATTGGTTAAGGGCTAAGACGTTGGGCACGGTGAGATCTGTGATTGATTCATGGTAGCAATATTTTTGTGAGTTGTGCTTAAGCATCGGAGGAAGCGATGCGTAGTCCTTTTGGCTTCGACGTATTGAGGGAGGAACATAGAGCACGTTGTGCTCTTTGCTCCCCAAACGAGTGCCTAGCTCATGTGGCAATTGGAGCCACAACTAGGGTGTTGGAAGAGGCGGCGTCATGAGTTTGAATCTCACCAAGGCAAAGGTAATAATTTTTTTAATTTATTTAAGTGACGCCTAAGGTTGTGACATGAAGTCCTAAGGAGTTAAAAGGGTAGATAAAGATATATTAAATTAATCATTGTTTTTGGTTAATTGGAGGAATAGGAGTTAGCTTTATTTTAAATTAAAGTGATTTGGACATATTGGTTATTGAATATTAAAGTGTTGGTTAAAGTTTGAGAGGACTTCTTGCCATTGAATTATTTTGTGAAGGTGATTTTATTGATACTATTCTTGGTGTTGGATATTATTTTAATTGGGAGATTATAAGGTGTATTTGGCCAATTATTTTTATATGTTGATGAATATTTTCTTAAAGATGGAGTGATAAGGTGTATGTGTGTTTTGATATTTACATTGTATTTTTGAGGGATTTTATCATCTTATAACTTCTTTGAGCTTGGCAAATAAGTGTTTGTGGTTGTGGCAGATTTATGAGATTCCTTCATCATCAAGAAAAAGGCATGGGTACATTCTTCCATAATTGAGTTGATTGGTTGGTTTTTCGGGATATAAGTTTAGAGTGAAAATGACTTAATTAGGGTTTACTTATTGAGTGTATTGAGTTAATTCTTCAAGGTTTTCTGGAATAAAGAGTTGTTGTTAAAACCTTGTTTGATAAGCATTGTTGTTGAAGCCATTGATTAAGTGAAGAACTTGAACTAGGGTTTGAAAAGAACATGAGTATCATTGTTATGTTATTGATTGATAAACATTGTTGGGAACATTTTGAGTGAGTGTTTATATACTTGGACTAGGGTTTGTAAGGAAGGATTGTTTCATTGAGTGATTGATTGAGTAGAGTTGGTTGAGCCTAGTCAAGTGGATGTGTGAAGTGATTGTTCAAATTCCATAAAATAAACTATTTTATATTCTGAATTGATTTGAGAAAGTGATTGAGTATTGAGTTGAATTTGAAGTATATTGAGTCTCTAATAACTCTCTGTATGTTTTTGAAAGAGTGATTGAAGTGATTGAGTATTGATGTGAATGTGAAGCATATTGAGTCTCTAAAAATTCTCTGTATGTTTCTAAAAGAGTGATTGAAAGTAATTGAGCATTGTGATGAGTATAGAGCATATTGAGTCTCTAACAATTCTCTTTATGTTTCTATGAGATTGGACAAGTTCTAGTGTGGACTTGTTGAGCAGATTTGAGGTAAGTCTTTGAGAAGACTTATGGATAGATTTGGGTAAGCTTTTATGGAAGCTTACAATATAGATTGAGAGTAGATTTGGATAAGTTCTTGTGAGAACTTATTGAGCAGATTGGACAAGTTCTAGAGAGGACTTGAGGATAGATTGGTGTGAGCTTTTGTGTAAGCTTACAAGGCAAATTTGAGACAAGTATTTGAGAAGAATTGAGTGCAGAGTTGATTGATTGATTTGTTCAAACCTTGAGTTAAGGTTTGGGGCCAATCTAGCAAAGTTGATTTGAGATCGATTCAATCTTTGAGTTAAGGCTTAAGGACATAGATTGAGGAAATATTTGTGCTAGACCGAACGACTATGTTTAGTACAAATTCAAGGATAGATTTTGGTACAAATTTGAGGATAGGTTTGTGCCAGACTAGAGACAGAGATTGAGGATAGATTTATGCTAGACTAAAATCCTATGTTTCGTATAGATTTGAGACAAAGCTTTGGAGGTGACAGAATTGAATATAGAGATCTCTAGCTAGATAAGGGAGGATAGGTGTCTTCTATGGATAGAGTTCCACTTGCTAAGGGTAGTGGAGGCAAAGGTCTTCTAGAGGATCACCAATAAGAGTAGAGTTAGGATATTGGTGTCTTCTGTGGATAGAGATCCATGAACTTGATTTAGGGTATTGGTGTCTCCTTTGGATAGAGGTCCATAAGCATTGTAATAGGGAAAGGATTCCCAAGATATTGATTGAGAAATTTTTAGCAAAAGAGTTTCTCTATGGAGTAACCCACATTGGGTGAACCATGTTAAATTGGTGTCTCTATTGTGTGTGATGATTTGTGCATTGCTTTGGTTATTGCTATTGATATTGCCATTGATTATATTGAATAATATTATTTGAGAAAGAAAAGTAAAAAGTGATCTTATACTGTTCACCCCCCTCAGTGTAAGCTTGTGTTCTTCAATTGGTATCAGAGTCGGTTCCTTTAGAAATGGTTTAACAACTTGAAGGAAGATATTACTAAAACACAAATGGCAAATAAAGGCAAAGGCAAAACCATGAGACACAAGAAGAAAATAACACATATGGTTATGAAATAAAAGGAATATGAGTTTGATATTGTTGTGTTGGGAGGAAAAATAGAAATAGATCCAAAATCCGAATCAAGCAATGGAGAAAAGATCAGATTGATAAAATTTTGTACCATCTATAGGAATACAGGTCACCATGCAGCTTATTGTCCACAAGAATGTAAAGAATGCTTTGTTTATGGTCAAATTGATCATGATGCAAGATATTGTCATGGATTCAGTAGTAGTGAAGATGAAATGGATCTAAATGATAACAAGGACACTCAAAACATGTATGAAGAAGAAACTCTACTTTCAATAATAGAAGAAAAATGAGATGCTCCTATAGAAGATTCAGAAAAAGAAAAAGAGGAAGCCACTCTTAAGGAACTTGTTGAATTGAAAAGAGATAATTTATAATTGAAAGCTCAAATACACGAAGATGAGAAATGTAAGACAAAGCTTCTACAATATCTCTCTAACTTAAGAGATAAGGTTGAAAAGGCAAGGAGAGATGAAAAGGATATGGTTGAAAAATCAAAATTAAAAGAGCAAGAATGTAAAAGACTTATGGTTACTCTTAAAGAATTGAAAAATGAAAACTCGGGATTAAGGGTTTAAGCTCAAGAAGATGAGGAAGCAAAAACAAAGTTTCTACAATAACTCACCAACTTAAAAATCAAGGTTAGAGAGGCAAGAAAAATTGAAGAAGGTATGGCCAAAAGATTAAATATGAAATATCTAGAGTGTGAAAGATTTGAGCATGAGATAGTTTCACTAAGTATGGAAGTAAAAGGTTCTAAATACAAGCTACACAATTTTGAGGAAAATTCAAAGACTTTGGACAGGATTATCAATGCACAAAGATCATCAGTCACCAAAATAGGACTTAGTTCTGAAGAAGAATAAGGGAAACAAGAAGCAAAAAAAGGAGAGTCAAGCTCAAGCTTCAAAAAGGAAGAAGCTTCAAAAGAATAAAGTAAAAGAAAGAGTGAGACTTCTAAGGATAAGTTGGATAATAGAAAGTTGAACAAGGAAAGGAACAATACACAAGAAAAGAACATATGGAATAGGAAACATGATAGGGTAGAAGAGATTAAGAGACCAATGGGGTCAAGACAAGGAAACTTCAATGGAAGATGTTTTTCATGTCATAGGTTTGGGCACATGGCTTCACAGTTTAGGACACATGAAAGACAGGAATATGGGAACATACAACTTTTCAATGACTATTGCTACTCATGTAATCAGTTTGGTCACAAGGCAATGAATTGCAGGGTTCATGATAAAAGAGGATATGGCTTCACTAGGAGAAATCCTAATACATTTGTACCTCCAAGGAATAATAACATTAAGTGTTATAAGTGCAATAATGATTGTCACACAACAAAGTGGTGTAGAGCAGACATTCCAAAATCAAGTATGAACATGAACAAGAATAGGAAAAGGGATATGGATATGAACAGGAACAAGAACAGGAATATGGATATGAATATGAACAAGAACAGAAATAGAAACAAGAACAAGAATATGGACATGGATAGGAACAGGGACATGGAAAGAAATAGTCAGAGGAATTAGAAGGATCAGATAAAAAGAAAAGAGAATAAAGGTAAAGAACAATGCTTGTTGGGAGTAGAAATACTCCCACCCTAGAATTAACCACCTCAAGAGGAGGTAGTGGAGAGGCTAAGCTAAGAGGCTCATTCTTAGCCCTGAGCCCCAAAGGTGACCCTTTGCCATTGATGTCAAAGGGGGAGATATTTGAGTAAGGGGGAGATATTTGGTATTTGAGCAAAAAAGAAGAGATTTGAAGAGAGCATTGAGCTAGGTGGAGCAATGGCCTAGGGGGAGCATAACAAAGAAAATGTCAAGTTTTTGGTAAAAATAATTTGGGTTGCCATAAATGACAAAGGGGTATTTGTTGGACATTTTGAGTCAAAGTTGTCATTGATGTCAAAGAACGAAGTTGTCAGTAATGTCAAGGAATAAGCTATCGTTGATGTAGGAACAATGCAAAGGTTAAATGGTAAAAGAGCTTCATAATATTTTTAATATTATGTGGAAGCATAATAAGGAGGATTTTTATCAAAAACATGGATGAGCAAAAATAAAAGGTTTTTCATAAAACCCTAAGGAAGTTTTTAAATTCATGTTAAAAAGCCCAAGGAGGTCTTAATATTTATTTTATAAAATATTTAAAATCAAATTGAATTTAAATTTTATAAATAAATATTAGTTATACAAGGTGGTAAATCTAAAGAAGGCTTTAAGCCTTAATAAAGCCCAAAGGAATTAAATATTAATTTATAAGATTTAAATTCTAAAGAATTTAAATAATTTATAAATTAATTATTTAACAAATCAAAAGCGTCGACGTTCAAAATTAAAGGAGGCAAAAGGTATATAAACCATATGCCTTAGTGGCATTTAAATTATCCTTCACTCGAACAATAAAAAGAGGGCAAGCATGTTGTGAGAATCTATGCAAAGAAGAAGATAAAATTTTTGTCTTAAGCGCCAATGAATGGGGAGAATTTTGGTGAGGGCTAAACTCCATATCCATCTAGGCAGTGTGGCGTAGTGGCGATTGGTTAGGTGCTAATACATTGGGCACGGTGAGATTCATGATCGATTCGCGGTAGCAATATTTTTGTGAGTTGTGCTTAGGCGTCTAAGGAAGCGATGCGTAGTCCTTTTGGATTCGGCCCATAGGGGGAAGAACATAGAGAACGTTGTGCTCTTTGCTCTCCAAACAAGTGCATAGGGGGAGCCGTAGCTAGGGTGCTGGGAGAGGCAACATCATGAGTTTGAATCTCACCAAGGCAAAGGTAATAAATTTTTTAATTTATTTAAGTGACACCTAAGGTTGTGACATGAAGTCCTAGGGAGTTAAAAATGTAGATAAAGATATTTTAAATTAATCATTATTTTTGGTTAATTGGATGAATAAGGAGTTAGCTTTTTTTTAAATAAAGTGATTTGGACATATTGGTTATTGAAGATTAAAGTGTTGGTCAAAGTTTGAGAGGACTTCTTGCCATTGAATTATTTTGTGAAGGTGATTTTATTGATACTATTCTTGGTGTTGGATATTATTTTAATTGGGATATTATAAGGTGTATTTGGCCAATTATTTTATATGTTGATGAATATTTTCTTAAATATGGAGTGATAAGGTGTATGTGTGTTTTGATATTTACATTGTCTTTTTGAGGGATTTTATCATCTTATAACTTCTTTGAGCTTGGCAAAGAAGTGTTTGTGATTGTGGCAGATTTATGAGATCCCTTCATCATCAAGAAAAAGGTATGGGCACATTCTTCCATAATTGAGTTGATTGGTTGGTTTTATGGAATATAAGTTTGGAGTGAAAAGGACTTGATTAGGGTTACCTTATTCAGCGTGTTGAGTTAATGCTTCAAGGTTTTATGGAATAAATATTTGTTGTTAAAACCTTGTTTTATAAGCATTTTTTTTGAAGCCATTGGTTAAGTGAAGAACTTGAACTAGGGTTTGAAAAGAACATGAGTATAATTGTTATGTGATATATTGATAAGCATTGTTGGAAATATTTTGAGTGAGTGTTTATATACTTGGACTAGGGTTTGTAAGGAAGGATTGTTTCATTGAGTGATTGGTTGAGTAGAGTTGGTTGATCCTAGTCAAGTGTATGTGTGAAGTGATTTTTCAAATTCCATAAAATAAACTATTCTATATTCTGAATTGATTTGAGAAAGTGATTGAGTATTGAGTTGAATTTGAAGCATATTGAGTCTCTAAAAATTCTCTATATGTTTCTAAAAGAGTGATTGAAGTGATTGAGTATTGAGGTGAATGTGAAACATATTGAGTCTCTAAAAATTATCTGTATGTTTCTAAAAGAATGATTGAAATTAATTGAGCATTATGATGAGTATAGAGCATATTGAGTCTCTAACAATTCTCTGTATGTTTCTAAAAGAGTGATTGAAAGTAATTGAGCATTGTGATGAGTATAGAGCATATTGAGTCTAACAATTCTCTTTATGTTTCTATGAGATTGGACAACTTCTAGTGTGGACTTGTTGAGTAGATTTGAGGTAAGTTTGAGAAAAATTGTGGATAGATTTGGATAAGCTTTTGTGAAAGCTTACAATATAGATTGAGAGCAGATTTGGATAAGTTATTGTGAGAAATTATTGAGCAGATTGGACAAGTTCTAGAGAGGACTTGAGGATATATTGGTGTGAGCTTTTGTTGAAGCTTACAAGGCATATTTGAGATAAGTCTTTGAGAAGACTTGAGAGCAGAGTTGATTGATTGATTTGTTCAAACCATGAGTTAAGGTTTGAGGCAAATATAGTAGATTTAATTTTCAAACTCATGAGATGACTGCATTCGCAACCTTCCCATATTGACATTGACACTCAGGCTATGATTTTTGTCTCTTACCAAATTTTCAAGCTCATTATATGACTGCATTGGCAACCTCCCCACATTGACATTGACACTAACAATTGTCAGGCTATGATGTTTGTTACTAAATTTTCAAACTCATGTAATGACTGCATTGGTAACCTCTTACATTGATGTTTATTACCAAATTTTCAAATTCATGATATGGCTGCATTGGTAACATCCCCACATTGACATCGACACTTAGGCTATGATATTTATTGGTTACCAAATTTTCAAACTCATGAGATGGCTGCATTGGCAACCTCCTCACATTGACATTGACACTCAGGCTATATGATATTTTTCTGTAACCAAATTTTCAAACTCATGAGATGATTGCATTAGCAACCTCCCACATTGACATTGACACTTACAATTGATAGGCTATGATGTTTGTCAGTTACCAAATTTCAAACTCATGAGATGACTGCATTAACAACCTGCCCACATTCACATCCATACATTCACATCCATACTCAAGCTATAATATTTATCTATTACCAATTTTTCAAACTCATGAGATGACTGCATTGGCAACCTCCCCACACTGATATTGATACTCACACATTTGACAGGCTATGATGTTTGTTTGTTACCAAATTTTCAAACTCATAAGATGACTGCATTGGAAACCTCCTCACATTGACACTGACAATGAGACTATGATTTTTTTTTGTTTATTACCAAAATTTCAAACTTGTGAGATGACTGCATTGACAACCTCCCCATGTCGACATTGACACTCACAATTGGCAGGCTATCATGTCTGTCTATTACCAAATTTACACTCACAATTTACAAGTTATGATTTTTATTTATTATCAAATTTTCAAACTCATGAGATAACTGCATTGGCAACCTCCCCACATTGACATCAACACTGAGGCTATGATATTTATCTGTTACCAAATTTTTAAACTCATGAGATGACTGAATTGGCAACCTCCCCACAATAACATTGACTGAATTGGCAACCTCCCCACATTAACATTGACACTCATAATTGACAGGCTATAATGTTTGTCTCTTATCAAAAGAGACAAATTTTGAAACTCATGACATTGACACTCAGGCTATAATATTTATTTGTTACCAAATTTTCAAACTCATGAGATGACTACATTGGCAACCTCCCCACATTGACATTGACACTCAGGCTATAATATTTATTTGTTACCAAATTTTCAAACTCATGAGATGATTGTATTGGCAACCTCCACATTAACATTGACATTCCAATTGAAAGGCTATGATGTTTGTGTGTTACCAAATTTTCAAACTTATAAGATGACTGCATTGGCAACCTCCTTACATTGAGATTGACAACTCAGACTATGATATTTGTCTGTTACTTTAACAACTTTGACGGAGTAAAAAGTACTTATAAGCAATAACGAAAGCTTTTGAAAATTAGATTGATGACTCTTTTCGCACCGAGTATTGATTTTGCCACAAAATTCACGACATATGAGAAATCCAATTTTGTAAGTCCGATCAGAAGTATTGATAATTGTAATAGAGTAATATCTATTATGTATAGTCAATCTATGTCTCTTTGACCACGCATCTTACTTTTGGAGGCCATTTCCGCTTCTCGTTCCTACTCAATGACGCGGAAATATATCAAACTCACTAAATCCTTAACCCATTATTTTTATTAAAATTTTGTTAAGAGTTATAATATATATTTTTATTTCTAAATAAGATATCTCATTTTTATTAAAGATAAAAGTTTTTTTTAATAATATGGTTAATAAATATTAACAATTATATTTATTTATATAGAAAGGGGTTGATAGTATAAATGATAATATATAAATATTTTTCAAATATATTTTTATATTTTTCAATTGTAATTTTAATCCTTATAAGAAGTGTCTTAGTTTTTACATAGTTTTTAATTGAAGTTTCATATTATTTTAAATAAGTGAGAAGAATTTTGTTTCATTATTTTAAAAAACACTATTCCACTAGCTTTTGCTAAATTTCTTTTAAAGAAACCGACAAAATTAATTTTTATAAATCTTATTTTTAAACATTTTTATTATATTATAGATAGAAGCAAATATTTTGTGCTAACTCTATTATCTTAGATGACCATTTTACATATATTTTAATCTTGCAACTAAGAGGATAACACCTTTATCTTCACACTTAGACATCTCATAATAAATATAATGACTCTAAACATTCTTCAAAAAAATATAATAATATGGCTTCAAATTTAAACATGATTATCAAATTTATTAAAAAATATATATTATTCTTTAATACGTATTAATACGTGTCCCGCTGCTATTGAGCCGGCTGGGGATAGCAATGGCGTCAAGGAAGTACCCGAGAATGTTTATCCCAAAAGTGTTTTAGAAGGTAAAATTACTATCCTTGTTGTTTCCATTCTCATGCATGAGTTTCTTAATGCTTGCCATTGGTTTGAGTCACATACCCTTATCGGGTATTTCTTGGGTAGAGTTTCCAATGATACCCTCATTAGGTCCTAGGTGCAACAAGTTTGGGGTCCTCATGGTGTGATAGTTGAGAATGTCTAGAATCTCAAGTTTAAAAAGTGTTTAGCCAAAGGTCCCTGGATGGTGAGAAATTCCCTATTAATTTTGTAATCTTACACTCGTGACTTCACAACTAGTGACCAAGTTGAGGTGGAATTTTTTGTGTGGATTGAGTTCCCAGGTTTACCTATCCCCTTTTGGATTTTTTTGCAAATGCTTGCCTCTTCCCTCGACAAGTTTGTATGTCTTGATCTTGAATGGTTTTTCTCAGCTTACCTTACCAAGTGGGCTTGTGTCAAAGTCGACCTCACTAAAGACCTGTCGTATTTCATAGATATCTAGATTGGTGATACCTCCATTAGGTAACCTATCGCCTATATCAATTTATCGAATACTTGTTATCATTGTCAGTCTGCTAATCACAAGATTCAAGATTATCCACTGATGGAGTGGAAGTTCAAATAGACACAACCCCCTTCGACTGCCCTGGTAGCTCAGTCTAATGGGGTTCGAGAATGCCAAGGTAACTGACAAACAATTATTAACCAAAAAAATCATGCTTCTAAGCACTCTAAGTAGGCCAATACCTCTGTGCAGCCAACTCATACCAGGCCTGTTGATATGCAAGTTATGCAAGCCCCCACTAGCTCTATGCAGTCTTCTGAACCCATCACACCGGTTGTCGTTAACATGCGTCTTGCCATGCAAGCTGTAGGGATCCCGAATGCTACTCTAATTGCCCCTGTAGTTACTCAATTGCTACCTTTTTTAGCTTCTATTTGGGCCTCGATTATTGTAGAGACTCATCCCAGTACCATACCAGCTTCTTCATCAATGGTGCCCACATACTCCACAACTGCAAAGGAACAAGCTTTTAAATTTTATCGTTCTCAAATCCCCTTGAGGGACATCTTGGGCCTGAGCTTTGACAAGTGTCATCAAATGTCCTCGAGCAAGGGTAATTTTGGTGGAGGTGCTAATTCCTTCAGTTCGCTTGGGGACCTAGGTGATTCTGAGGATGTCATGGATATTATGAATCCTGACAAGTCCTCTTGCGAATTGTGCTGATGAAAAACTAATCAAAGTCCAATGCTTGAAGCATAGAGTTTGTTTAGGTCTGACTATCAGAGGTAGTAGAGGTGGCAGCTTATGCATAACATGTATTCTATCAAGCATTTTCCTGGGAAAGGAGGATTTTTCATATAGGCAGAAGAGGTCGTAGCTTACGAGCAACATGTATTCTACCAAGCATTCCAAGCTGAGTCAACCAGGGTCCTCAACGGACTTTGTTTTGCGATAATACAGAAGAAGGATGGACTGCCCCAATCTCTTTGGATGGTGGTCGGTAGTGTGTTAGCGAGGAAGATAACTTTCATCATGTTTCTTGATCTTTGTTTAATGATTATGTCTTGGTATGTCTGTGTAATGATTTCTCACGGTGGCATGTAGTAATGTTTTTTGGACATTGTTTTTATTGGGGAGGTGTTATTTCCTCCACCTAGCAGCTTTTATGGTTTGTGGGGTGTGCTAATTCTACCCACCTTTTTTTGTATGATTAATATTAATTAATATAATTTTTTTATTAAAAAAAATCTTAAATATAAATAATAAATTTAATGTTAAAATAATTTTTTTATTAAACACTAATAACTAAGGATTTTGAATCTGTGGATCATATTTTCATCCATTGTGATTTCTCAAATAAGGTGCTCAATGCTTTATTGGATTCTTTTTCCATCAAATGGATATTACCTCGAACTTTCAAGGAACTTTTCACGTAGTGGAAATCTCCCTTCATCAGTCACAACCTCTCTATGATGTGGGATATGATTCTTTCTCATTTTTTATGAGGTATTTGGTGGGAGATGAACAAAATAATTTTCAAGGATATTACTAGGGATGAATCCTTTGTCTTTAGAAGGATTAAAGTTGCTATTCAGAGTAACCTGCTTGTCTTTGATGTTTTAAACTTTATATTTTTTTGGTTACATAGGAGAGTTGGTCACAACCACACACTTTTTTTAGTAGCTGACAAGCGCAGGGTTCAAACCACATGGGTTGCATCCATCAAACCTATTCCACCTCGTTGTTTTATAGCCCGACATGAAATGGACCACCAGGTGTTCGGGATTCGTACCATCATCAATCTGACGCGCACTCATAGAATTTGGATCAGACTACTACCTTTGCAATAGGCTTCCCCCAATATTTGAACCTGAGTCTCTTCTTAATAAGTGCCCAACCAAACTAGCACTTACCAATCCACTAACCCTTAAGGTTTTTAACCTTTTTATTTTTAACCAATTCATTACATTTTATATTAAGATAAAAATAAATTCAATTCTTATCCATGACCCAATGTCATTGTTTAACAATAAAATATGAGATCATTTGTACCCAATGATCCTCCCCCACATTGACCATTTACACTCACAATTAACAGGCTATTATTTTTGTCTATTACCAAAATTTCAAACTCATGAGATGACTGCATTGACAACCTCCCCACGTTGACATTGACACTCACAATTGGCATGCTATGATGTTTGTCTATTAACAAATTTACACTCACAATTTACAAGTTGTAATGTTTATCTATTATCAAATTTTCAAACTCATAAGATGAATGCACTGCATTGGCAACCTCCCCACATTGACATTGACACTCAGACTATGATATTTGTCTGTTACCAATTGGCAACCTTCCCACATTAACATTGACACTCACAATTGAGGCTATGATGTTTGTTTGTTATCAAATTTTCAAACTCATCAGATGACTGCATTGACAACCTCCCACATTAACATTGACAACTCAGGCTATGATAAATTTTCAAACTCATCAGATGACTGCATTGACAACCTCCCCACATTAACATTGACAACTCAGGCTATGATATTTGTTTGTTACCAACTTTTCAAATTCTTGAGATAACTGCTTTGATTGTTTTGACGGAGTAAAAAGCCAACTTACTAGTAATAACAAAAGTTTTTTTTTTTTGAAAAATAGATCGATGACTCTTTTCCGACAGAGTATTGATTTTGCCACAAAATTCACAACATATCTCATAAGTGAAAGAAATCCAGTTTTGTAAGTCCCATCAGAAGTATTGATAATTGTAATAGAGTAATATCTATTATGTATAGTCAATCTATGTCTCTTTGACCACGCATCTTACTTTTGGAGGCCATTTCCGCTTCTTGTTCCTACTCAATGACGCGGAAATATATTAAACTCACTAAATCTTTAACTCATTTAAATATTTTTTATTTTTATTAATTTTTATTTTTTTTTAAAGGAGAACGTTTACAAATTACATTAACAATCATTTTCAAGGGGTTTGAACACAAAATCACTTAAGAAACAACCATCATCTTAATCACTAGGACAACTGCCTGTTAAATAAGAGTTATAATATATATATTTATTTTCAAATAAGATATCTAACTTTTATTAAAGATAAAAGCTTTTTTAATAATATAGTTAATAAATATTAACAATAATATATATATTTTGATTGTCAACATTAATTATAATATATAAATCTTTTTAATTGAAATATATATATTTTTTTTCAATTACAATATTAATTTTTATAAGAAGTGTTTTAGAAGTTTTATATTATTTTGAATAAGTGGAAAGAATTTTATCTTCCATATTTCAAAAAACAATATTCCACTAACTTTTGCTAAATTTCTTTTAGAAACATCCTCAAAATTAATTTTGATAAATCTTATTTGTAGACATTTTTATTTTATTATAGATAGAAGCAAATCCTTTGTGCTAGCTCCATTATCTTAGATGATTATTTTACATATATTTTAATCCTGCAATTAAGAGGATAACACATTTTTCTTCACATTTAAACATCCCATAATAAATGGTGTGTCTCTAAACATTCTTTAAAAAATATATATAATAATATAACTTTAAATTTAAAAATGATTATAAAATTTATTAAAAAAAAATCCATTATTCTTTAATACTACTAATGCATGTGTTATATTATAATTTTATTAAATTTCTTAAATATAAATAATAAATTTAATATTAAAAAAAATTATTAAACACTAATAATTAATTTAAAAAAAACATTTTTATATGTGCAAAAAATTTGTTTAAGGATAATTCACTTAGATTTGTGGTCGAAAAGAAGAAGAAGAAAGGTGATGAAGAGAGTGTAAGAAGACACGGATAAGATGATACTTTCTTTCTCGTGCAATTATTGCCTGGAAATACAACGGAAAAAACAATAAGCCGCCTCCCACATTCACATGTTTGTCTTTCATCAAATTTTGAAACTTGTTAGATGACTTGTACATTTACATCGAAAACATTGATAGAGGAAAAGGTTAAGCATTTATGTAGGACTTCGTTTTCATTCTTATTTATTATTTATATATTTCAAATATATAATAAAATGATATTAAAAAAATTATTAAGAATAACAGATTGAGTGATAAAAATTTATAAAAAAATCAAATATTATAGATGATTATGTGATGATAAAGTAACATGCTTATTATTATTTTTTTTGAGAATCCAAACTCTATTCTAATTAATACATTTTATAGAGAGGAAAACTCAACTAGCAGTTAGTCGAACCAGCGCCATTATAAATCTCATTAAGCCCATGTTTATACAATTAAATGAAATATTAGATTCTAGGACAATTACTTCAAAGGAGTCAAGCACACTTGGAAGACTTTACGGCTATGGTGACTTTTGTTAATTTCTTAGAGATACTTGAGAAGGAGTATCTAGACAGTAGAGCCTATGTTAGAAATTGAAATGATGATAGAAGAGGTTTGCAACATAAAGTGAATAAAATTAATGCTCCTCATTTTTATAGAAATAAAAAAATATCTACTTGGACATGGTTGTAGAAGTTACATACTTTACACTTAGCCCCATGATGGAAGAGGATGTCATATAGTTTGCTACATTGCATTTGGAGAGTGTTGCACCACAGTATGATTACTTACTTAGGGGCACAACCTTGTGTAAAAATTTCATGATTTTAGCTAAAGATTGTTTGATTGCTTTGAGTGGAAGGATGAGGAGTACTTTAGGGAGCTTGCTAGAATCAGACACTAGAATTTAGTGGAGTCATATATTATTGAATTTTAGTGAGTGGCAGTCATGGTACCCTATTTATTGGAAGGGAGGAGCACTTTTCTCTTTATTGAGGGTTTATGTGTGCCCTCAAAGGTTTACCTAAGGCCTTTGCACCCTCATCACTACAAGATGCTATTAAGAGGGCATTAACACTTGAGCCTTCTATTCTTAGGAGCAAATTTTCATCTCAACCTAAAGCACCTACAATTGGGCAACAAAGATAGACTTTTCAGAGAAGAGGACATGGTAGTATGTTTAATTCTCACATTTAAATAGCTAAAAATCCATCTATTGCACCCACTGTGATAAAAAAATATTGATGAGAAAACTAGAAAAGAACTTAGAAGAAAAATTTGAGTTTTATGTGCAAGGACCATTTGGGAGTCAGGTCATAGATGCCTTGGTAGGGTCCAAGTCCATACATTGAAGTAGTATATGATGATGAGGTTGGTTATAAAACTGATGAATTAGAAAAACAATAAGTAGTAGAGAAAAAAATTATTGAGCATGAGCCTTAGCAATTGTTGGAGGGTAATACCAGCACTAGATAAAGGATGATTGCAACTATTTCAAGAGCACCACGATATCATCCTTTTAGGGTTTGTGGAAATTTATTTGGATAATGGATTATTATTCTCATTGATAGCGGGGCTACCCATAATTTTATTGATGAAGGTCTTATCACTAAGAGGAGGTCAAATATAGAGGACTTATTAGGGTTCAATGTGATTGTCATTGATGGTTTCACTATCCCATGCATCAAGGTAATTTGGCATCTCAACTTATGTTTGGGTGAATTTTCTACATGTGATGAATTCTATGTTGTTAAATTGGGTGGATCACACATGGTTTTGGGTATACAATGGCTTCATTCCCTTCAAAATAGTTTTCAAAATTATCAGTCCATGGAGCTAAATTTTAAGTCATAGGGGAGAAGCATGGTACTTAATGGTATACATGAAGATTCACCATAGATAGTTAGAAATAAGAATATGGAGAGGATTTTCAATAAAGGATAAAATTTGTGATAAAAGGCATGCCTAATGTACCTTCATATGAGCACCACACTTATCATGTTGACATTTAGACTATCTTGGACAAGTATAGTCTTGTGTTTGGTTATATGCCTACAAGTTTACCATCAAATAGGGGATTCCAACACATCATAGAGTTGAAGCCATGATCTAAGCCCATAATGATCGCCCTCTAATGTTATCCATAGATATATAAAGAGGAAATAGAGAAGTCTAAGAAATAACTTCTAGACATGGGTCACATTATCCCTAGTTCTAGTCCATTTGCTTCATCAATGGTGCTTGTAAATGTAATGGGCCTCCTTGGAGGGACTTATTCTTGATATTTGAATTATGTATTGATGTGTGGATATCTAATGCATAATCTCATTTAATGTTATCAATATGTGTTAGCAATTTTACTTTATGCTTTACATTACACTATTTTTAAAAAATGATACTATTGATGAATTTATGGTTGCAAGACCAGGTACTCTCATTGGTGGATTGTTATGGGAAAACCACCAAAATTGAGATAAAAATAGTAAATGATGGATGAAATTCTCATTGATAGCTCAAGGGTAAATGAATACCCTTCATATAGATGCATTGCATATATGGTTTCTTGATTGGATTTAT
Source organism: Wollemia nobilis (assembly GCA_028583015.1). Lineage (NCBI taxonomy): Eukaryota > Viridiplantae > Streptophyta > Pinopsida > Araucariales > Araucariaceae > Wollemia > Wollemia nobilis. Next base: position 33,912 of record JAQPPZ010004987.1, read on the forward strand.
TTTTTTGGGGCAAGGAGGTCGCTTTTAAGCAAAAGAGCCCTCCTTAGTAGAAGGGTGATAGCATCATGATTATTGTAAAACCTTCAGGTCAAGGAAGATTTTGTTGCATATATATTTGTAAGGCCTTTATGATGCTTGTGTTTTGAAGCATAGAAATATTTGGTTATTGGTTAATAAAATAAAATTCTATAAGGTTGACAATGTTGAAGTTGTAAATAGTAAAAGCAAAACCTAGATAATGAAATAGTGACACAAGCAATGATAATGAAATAAATACTTTTATTAAAATGACATGGAGCCTTAATATTCCTTTTTTACAATAATTTTTATCCCGAGTGATAGAGGCCTTATTACAAATAAATAATTGCTTGTTATCTTCAAATTACAATAAAAATGAAGGGAGTGTAACTCCTTCGTCGGATCCAGCTAAATTATGGGTGTATGTGCTCTCTCTTACTACAATCGAGTTGTGGAGTGGGCCTGTGTATCCTTGTGTTGAACCACTTTGTTGACTATAAAAGCCTTCAATGATTTGTAACCTACACATTGTAAGCAAACAAGGGTTAGTATAACCTATTGATAAATATAATTAAACAAACTACAAATCCTAAGTAAAACATTTGCATACAGTAAAGTAAAAAAACAAGAAAACATAAATAAACAAAATCACAATACCTTGTTAAAATATACCTGAGTTGTAAGATCTATGCTTATGTGGTTGATGAGCTTGAACTATGAGAGCGTGAACACTTAGCATCATCCGAGGGCTGGTTCACAAGTGTTGTAGTGAACAAACGATGGTGGTAATAGCGACAACTACTCAAGATGTTAATTTTTGGACCTTGATAATAATGTTTAGACCTTGATTCACATAAATGAATCATCTTTTATAATTTACCCTTAATCATATTCGGGTCTCAACGACACCAATGGGTAGTCGAGATTAAAACATAATGAAGGGTTGAGATTGAGATTGGATAAGTGATATGGATCATGATGAATGAATGGTTAAGATTAATATGTGATAGGAAGTTGAGATTTATTCATATATACATATATATTTATTATATATATATAAAAATAATATATAATATATATATATATATATATATATATATATAATGAATGGTAGTTATTTGAGGATGTGTGGATGACAAGTGGCTAGGATTTGGTGTCTTAAGATGCTCCTTTTTATATCACATTATGTGAAACACAATGAGGTGCAAAAAAAAGAGACACCTATTTTGGTGAAGTGGCTTCTTTCTTCAAGCACATATGAAGACTTTGAAGATAAGAATTTTGGTTGTAGCTTACCCCATCAATTGCCGAATGAGTGAAGAGTGAATCTCATAAGCCAATTGATAAAAGTTTGGATGATGCAATGAATGTTAATGATGTAATGATTGATTCTATTTTTGCCCCAATAGAAAAAGGGGTTTTTGATTTGGAAAGATGCAATGACTATGAATAGTGCCATGAATGTGAATGATGTATTGATTGATTATGTTTTTGTCCCAATAGAAAAAGAGGGTTTTTGATTTGATGATATGAATGATGTAATTAATGTGAATTGTGCAATGATTGATTTTGCTTTTACCCCAACAAAAAAGGGGTTTTTATTTAGAAATATGCAATGACTATGAATAGTGCAATGAAAGTGAATGATGTAATGATTGATTCTATTTTTGCACCAACAAGCAAAAGGGGGTTTTTGATTTGAAAATATGCAATGAATGTGAATAATGTAATGATTGATTCTATTTTTTCCCCAATAGAAAAAGCGGTTTGTGATTGGATGATATGAATGATGTAATGAATGTGAATTGTGCAATGATTAATTTTTCTTTTTCCCCAATAGAAAGTGGGTTTTTGAAAATATGGATGATATGAATCATGTAAATGATCATGAATTATGCAATGATTGATTTTGCTTTTACCCCAATAAAAAAAGTTTTTTTGACAATGTGGATGATGCAATAAGTGATTCTATTTTTGTCCCAATTAAAAAAGGGATTTTTGATTGGATAGTGCAATGGATGTGTATGATGTATCCTGATGTGGGAAAAGGTGTGATACCTTGAACATCCCCAAGTGGATTTTTTTTTACTTGATGTGACTAATGGAGGAAGGTACAATACTTTAAGCACCCCCAAGTTGTGCGATGAAGGTTTGGTGTATGCAAATAAATGAATGTCATCATGTTCTAATGATCATTTGTAAAAGGTTTTAGACTCTTGCCTTACCAAATTTATCTTTGTTGCTTAATCAGGGATACCAACATCGAATGGTGTGATATGGAATAGAACTCATGTAGTGATGTGCTTATGGTATGGATGTTGTTTTAGCTTGTGAATGATGGATCTAGAATTGTTTTGCAGACTCAAACATCCTAGTTATTTTAAACAAACTCAATAAGTTCTATTGAATATATCCAAGACCAAATGTATGTGTGGATGAATTCTATCATGGAGAAGACCAAGAAGATAGCTTGTCCTTATGTGTGGTCAAAGATCTCTTCAAGAGAGACGTGTCACCACACATGAGCTTAATCCACTGCTAGTCAAGCATCTATAGCCTTAGTGGAGATTAGCTCCATAGTCCAAAGATCTGATCTCTAAGCTTTGGGGAATCATACTACTTAACCATCTAGATGGAAATGTAGTTATATCCTTACTATTTGAGGATATGTAGTGTGTGATATGTAAAATATTTAGAGCTTTGGGGAATCATATTCTCAACTGAAGTGTGATGAGAATTTTACCCTATCCTTACTACTCATTATTTTATTTGGAAGTGTTATTAGTGGTGAAAACCACTATTTTTATTTTGGACTATGTGCATAATGGGACAAGCAAATATGACTTTTTTGCTTTGAGGTTCAACCCAATCATGTTGTTATATCTCTTTGACATAAGATGTTTTAAATAAGTGTTAGATGTGTTTGGTTAAGGAATGTTAGACTCAACTCCCAAAACTCAATATTTTCTTAGTGAAAATATGTTATGGTCCTAGAGAAAATTTGACATGTATTTGAGGTTTCTTGACACACTAGGAGTGGCTGAGTGACCGAAAACACCTAGGGGTAGTGGAATTTTATTGCAAATTATGACCTAACTTATGAAATGGTGAAATGTGATGGATATTAAATTGAGGGTTCCCCTGATTAAGACAACAAGACTTATTAGATTAAAAATTATCTAAAATGAACAAATGACCATTAGTATGGTGGATGACATGTATGCATGTAGATGATATGAATGCATGAATGCAATGTGATTGGAATGGAAATGCAATATTTTTCAATTTTTTTTGTGGGGAAGGTGTGATACCTTAAGCATCCCCAAAGTGTTTTGTGACCAATGAGTGTGGGGAAGGTATGATACCCTGAGAATCCTCAATTTGTTTAATTGTTGGTGATGTGGATGACTGGGAAGGTGCGATACCTTGAAAATACCTAATTTTTTTATGGTTGATGATGTGGATGTTTGGGAAGGTGTGATACCTTGAATATCCCTAATTTATTTGATGGTTAATGATGTGGATGATTGGGAAGGTACAATACTGTAGACACCTAAAACATGTCATGTCGATGGCGACTACTCATGTGGACATGCTACAAGACCATATGGAAGATCTTGGACAGACTCCAAGATAGAGCAGTGGTTCTAACCACTCAATTTGGTCTCCTTGGCCTATTCAGTATGAACCGTAGTTGAGACCTATGGTCTACAAATTGAACCGTGTCTAAGACCTGTTGTTTACAATTTGGACCGTAGCTATAACATGCGGTCTTAAATAAAGTTTAGTTGGCCTTCATCCGAGCCAAATCAGTTTGAACGACCATTTGTTCTAGAAGAAGGTGGTTAAATGATGGAAGCTTCCAATCCAACTATCCTAACCACCCCTCCATGAAGCCACCCCTAGCCCTAGAACATCCTATAAGTACCCCTTCAAATTAGGGCAATGATAGAGAGCATTTTGATAGTGAAGCATTGTCGAAATATTGATCAAGCAAGCATTGAAGTTTAGAGAAGTGAAACCCTGTCGAATTATGGACTCACTTGAGTGCATAGAGAGAGCCTTATTGCCATCACCATTGTCAATTTGTCAAGCATTATGATGAATTAGGCCATGGATGCCCTAAGGAGCTAAAACGCCAAGAAATGCTAATTCGGGCAAACGGAGGCCCTATTCAACAATTCAACCACCAAACCTATCATATAACATTGAGGCAACCCTTGATGATCAATTTGAAAAGGAGTATCAAACCCATTACCCTTGAAATTGGAGAGAAAACCTACTTGGTTGATCACCGCAGCTTTCAGCCACGGTTTACAGTGCAGACCACTCATCAGAGTTGTGGTTTACCACAGGTATACGATCTCCTTGCTTTTCTTGTTTCAGATTATTTGATTAGATTATATTAATAATTTGTATGGTTAAAATAGGGTTTTAGATATTTTTGACCCGTAGATTTAGTGTTTAGAACAATTCTATTACATTAGTGTAGTATAGGCAATAATGGTTTCTTTTCATGTTTTCATGCTTAATTCCATTTAATTAGACCATTCAATACTTAGTTGCAATAGTATTTTATGCATTTCCATGAATATTTATTAATTTGGCATAGATTAGATGTGTTTTTCATGCTTTCTTGATTATATGCTTTTCATGGCTTTTTCATGTTTTAATCCTTCAAAGGGCCTCATCACGAGAGGTTGCCTATTTGTATAACTTTCTTGTGTTGTTTCTTGATCACAAGAAATAGGTTTAAAGGGAGCTTCAATCACCAATTTCCTTCCTCAATGCGAAGAAGAGGGTTAACTCCACCCTAGGGCAGTTTATGACTATTTGAAAAAGCATTTATAGTGCGCCTACCCCATTGGGGACTTTGGAAATTGTATTGATAGTATCAACATTCTGGTGACCCTAAGAGGGGCAATATTGTAACCGAATTTCATTGACAATATTAATAAAAGAAACACGCATTTTCATTGTTATATGCAATCTTGTTATCTTGTCATGCTTTTATGTTGATTTTCATTAATGCAATAGCTAGGTGTACGCTTTTTGGGATAGGTCAGAAGGCGATCATGGTGGAACTCCACAAAATAAGCGATCTAACTATTGTTTCTTGAATTTTTGGAATTTCAGGTATAGACCGTAGCTATGAGCTATGGGCCAACAATTGAACCACAAGTTCAACACGCGATTTATAGTACAAACCATAGACCAGGCCTACGGTTTACATCTGATAGAGTAGACAATAGAAACAAAGTACAGATCGAATGAGGACCTGAAGTAGGCACCATTTTCACCTCTATGTTTTTTTTATTTCTGTTTGTGTTTTCTAGAGAACAAAAATTGAAACGTAAATTTACTGAGGCTAAAATGAACTGAAAATGGATTAGGTCCTTAGGTTTTTTTTCTATGTTTTAGATAGGCACTGCTAGGAACAACGAATCTCTTATTGTAGTCCACCCTATAATACAACATGCTATATTAGAATTGTGTGTGGGTTTACATGTTTGAGGCCCAAGTAGTTGCCATTTGCATACTATTTTGCATTGTTAAAAAATCATGTAGAGTATAACATGCATCTCTGAATATAAAACGTTTCCTTTACATTACATGTAGGAAATAATCATATGTGCTATATGATGCATTTGTCATTTTATACAAATTAAAATGAACCACATACACCACGTTTCACTTAAACACTAGTGATTTGGGCTTGATATCCAACCACTAGTAGGTTTCAACGACGGTGGGGGTGATTTCCATCCGTTGGCCCAAATCCTATGTACCCTTGGATACTAGACCAATATTGGATCCAAGAACATTTCATACTTGGAAAATTTTGCATGTATCCTCTTTAGAGGGTATAAAAATTACTAGGGGAAAATGGGTGAGTATCTGGGAGTACCTGTGCACATTGTCTGGGTGTGGACATTCATCACCACACACAGGGGATTTACACAACATCGAAGTCACATCCAGGTTGTCGAGGTGTGAGAATACAAGTGAAAGCCAATTTAAACTGAGAATATCATTCAACGCTTTTAAAAACATGATGAGTTCTATATTGATACAAAAAATTATTGAAACACATAAAATGGTTTAGGGCTCACTTTTAAAATGTAAAGGAGATAATCACATTGTTTACTTTGTATGCTTCTTTATGAAGCAGAGTTGCATTAAAAAAAACACATACAATCCACTGAAAACCAGAAATGCTAAAAGGAGCCAAAGATTTCCATTACTTTCATGCTAAAAATGAGGATCCCAAAAGAAGAGCCCTTTTACAATTTCGAAAATTCCCACTTATGCCCTATTTTCCCTTTTTTTCCCACCTAAAACTTGAAATTTCAAATTTGAAATTTGGGGCAACTTGCGGAGGTCATAACTTCACGCTCGTTGACCCGATTGACTATTACAACATATTTTCGGAAATGGCATGAAACGAGCTAAGCGGGGTGAACCTTGGATCTTTGCACCAAGGCTCGTGTCTAGCCAAAAATCCTCAAATTCGACCTCTAAGACCTTTAAAAATCTCCTGCAAGAAAAACTAGTTTTTACTAGTTTTTACAAAATTAAACAATTACAATATTCTTTTGGGTGATGCAAGATCACTTTTACACCATTGGATGCTCCTGCATCAGACACCCAGGGTAAATTGAGAAGTGACCTTCACTTCTTTGTTGTTGGAAGAAAACCAAGGCGTTCAACCTCAACCTTCGACAACCAAGATGAATCTTCAACAGGCCTACCCTTCCACTTAACCAGATATTCTGCATACTACCTGTTTCTTGTGCTTTTGCCTACATGGGTATCTAGGACCTCTTCTATCTCTTCTATCTCTGGAGTAGATGTGGGAATACTCCACAATTCTGCGACTGGTCCGCCATTATTGTCACCTTCATGATATTCTGCCAAATCTGAAATGTTGAACACAGGTGATATATTCAGCCCACTTGGCAATTCTACCTCATAGGCATTCCCTGAATCTCATTTCCCTATGACCCTGCATGGTCCAAAATTCTTCATTTTTAACTTGTTGTAGGTTTTAGCAAGAAATATTTCCTTTCTCAAGTGAACCATAACTTGATCTCCCACTTGGAACTCCTTAAGTCATCGCTTCTAGTCTGCTCTTGTCTTGTACTGAGTGTTCATCTTGTTGATATGTTGCTTCACTTCATCATGCAGGCTCTTCAGGTGCTCTGCAAAGTCCTCAGCCTCAACACTGCTCTTTTCCCCTCTGTCCATATTTCTCAACTCAGAAGCATTCCTTGGGCTGCTCCCATACACAATATGGAATGGGGATTTATTAGTACTCCTATTGATAGAATTATTGTATGCAAATTATGCCTATGGCAAAACCAAATCCCATCCCTTGGGCTTATCTCCTACCAAGCACCTCAGTAGATTACCCAAACTTCTGTTCACCACCTATGTTTGTCCGTCAGCCTATGGGTGGTATGCAGAACTGAATTTTAGGTCTGTCTTCAATTTCTTCCATAGGGTCCTCCAAAAATACCCAACAAACTTGGTATCCCTATCAGAAATGATACTCTTTGGTAGACCATGTAGGCGTACCACCTCTTTGAAAAACAACCCTGCAACATGAACTGCATCATTAGTTTTCTGGCAGGGAATAAAATGTGCCATCTTCGAAAACCTATCAACCACCACAAATATGGAGTCATTCCTCCTCTGTGTCCTTGGTAAGCCAAGAACAAAATCCATGTTGATGTCCTCCCATGGCCTATCTAGTACAGGTAACGGCTGATATAATCCAGTGTTCTATCTCACACCCTTGGCCATCTGGCATACTCTGCAACTCTGTACAAACTTCTTCACATCTTGCTACAACTGTGGCCAATAGTAGTTCTCACTAACGAGGGCAATGGTCTTATCTTGACCAAAGTGTCTAGCCAACCCTCCACTGTGCTTCTCCTTGACCATATTCTCCCTCATTGAACTCCTTGGAATGCATAATTGATTTCCTCTGAACAACATCCCATATTGGATTAGAAAATCCAACCACTTAGTCCTGTCTAAAGTAATAGGTGCTAAGCAAGCCCTCCAAGCCTCTGCAAAATCAGGATCTTTAGGGTACAAACCCTTAAGTTCATCAAACCCTACAACTTCCACCTTCATTTCTGTCAACAAACACTACCTTCTACTTAAGGCATCTGCAACTCTGTTTGACTTCCCACTCCTATGCTTCAACACAAAGGTATAACTCTGTAGAAACTCAACCCACTTTAAGTGCCTCTGATTTAGCTTCCCTTGGCTATTAATATACTGTAAGGCCTGATGATCAATATATAGAACAAACTCTTTTGGCAAAAAATAATGCCTCCACTTCTTTAGAGCCTGAACTATAGCATAAAACTCCTGATCATATACATAATACTTCTTCCTAGCATCATTGAGTTTCTCACTAAAATAAGCAACAAGTTTACTTTCTTGACTCAACACAACTCCTATGGCACTACCACTAGCATCACAGTCTACCTGAAATACCTTATTGAAATCTAGAAGTGCTAAAATAGGTTGTTCTATGACCTTATTTTTCAACATATCAAAGCTCTTATCTGCTCCTAAGGTCCACTTAAATTCTTTCTTATCCCCTCTCATTGTTTCTGTTAGGGGTGCACAAATACTGCTGAAATTTCTAATAATTTTTTTGTAAAAACTTGCTAGACCATGAAATGATCTTACCTCAGTTATGCTCCTTGGAGTAGGCCATTCAATGATAGCCCTCACCTTTTTTGGGTCCATTTTTAGACCTTCAACTGAGATGACAAATCCTAGATACACTAACTCCTTCACAAAACTGCACTTCTTCAAATTAATCAGCAATTGCTCCTCCCTCAACTTCTCAAAAACTCTTCTGATATGCATCAAGTGCTCTTCCAGGGTCTTGCTAAATATTAAAATGTCATCCAAATAGACAATGATGAATTTTCCTAAAAACTCCTTCAATACCTCATTCATCAGTCGCATGAATGTGCTTGGTGCATTGGTTAGCCCAAATGGCATGACCAACCACTCATACAAACCCTCTCTGGTCTTGAAGGTTGTCTTCCACTCATCCCCTTCTCTGACATGAATTTGATGGTACCCACTCTTCAGGTCAATCTTTGTGAAGTACTTGGCTCCACTCAAACAGTCCATAATGTCATCCATCCTTGGCAATGGGAACCTATATTTTATGGTGATCTTGTTAATAGCTCGGGAGTCTGTACACATTCTCCACTCTCCATATTTCTTTGGTGCTAGTACTGTAGGTACTGCACATGGACTCAGGCTCTCCCGAATCAGTCCCTTTTTTAGCAACTCTTGGACTTGTCTGTTTAGCTCCTCACTTTCTACAGGAGTCATTCTATGGGCTGCCTTATTGGGTAAACTAGATCCTGGTACCAAATCTATATGGTGACTGATCTTCCTCACTAGTGGCAAACCCTCTGGTACATTATCTGATATAATATCTAGAAATTCTTCTAACAGACCTGAGACTTCTATTGGGGTATCTTTGCATTCTTCTTCCCTAACTCTAGGAATTAATGCATAGCACATATGCTCATGTTTCAAACCATCCAAAAACCTTCTACCTTCAACTAAATAGATTCTGGCACTACTACATACCTTTTCGTCCACCTCCTTTAGGGGCTTCAGCTTATGGTGCACTCCATTCTTTGTCAGGGAGTAAGTGTTGGCACGCCCATCATGCATTGCACACCGATCAAACTGCCATGACCTTCCCAATAGCAAATGGCAAGCATCCATAGGCAAGATGTCACACAGGACCTCATCACAGTAATTCCCAATATTAAATTTTACCAAGCACTGCTCATTGACCAAAGCCCTATGGTCCTTCTGCAACCACGCAATCCGATATGGATGCGGGTGTCTCTTCCTCTCTAACTACAGTTTGGTAACCATTCCTTCTGCAACTAGGTTATCCATGCTACCATTATCTATGATAACATTACAGACCTTACCTGCACATTTACACCTTGTGTGAAATAAGCTCTTCCTCTGATCTGGATCTTTCTCCTCATTCAGCAAGGCTCTCCTTGTTATCAGTACTTCTCCTCTTTCTGCTTCTTTAGAGTGCTCAGATTCAACACCTTCATCAACAACAGCAACTCGGGCATTACCTTCAGGCCTCCTATTTGTTCCTCCTTGGTGTTGTGGACACTCGTATGCTCGATGTCCTTCTTCTCCATAGTGGAAACAGGTTCCACGAAATCCTCCTCTTCCAAACCCTCGTCCAGACCTTCCTCTTCCTCTCTGGTAACCATTATTTTGGTAGTTATTATTCTGCTCATGGGGGCGGTAAGCATTTTCTCCCTTCTGGTCTTGACTGTTGCTTGTATCCCTAGTTTTCTTTTGGTCCTCATTCCGTCCTCCATTTGTTCTCCCACCAGTTCTTCCACCATGACCTCTTCCTCTCTGTTTGCTTTCAAACCTCTTGTTCAACTTCTCTTCTACCTTCAAGGCAAACTGGTAAGCATCTTCAATGGTGGTCATCCTGACTAGACTCAACTCCTCTTGAATACTTGCTCTTAACCCATTAATATAATGGGCTACCTTCTCCTTGTTGGCCTCAGAATGGCCTGTTCTAATCAGGATCTTATAGAACTCCTCTGTATATTCTTTGACAGACTTACTCGATTGTCTCAAACCCTACATTTTCTTGAGCAGATCCAACTCGTAATCAGCTGGAATAAATTGTCTCTTCAACTTCTCCACCATCCGCTCCCACCTTGTTATCCTTTCTTTTCCTCTTTTGTTTCTGTCTAGCTGCACTCCCTTCCACCATATGCTAGCATGACCCTTCAGCTTGGTCTTAGCAAACTTGACCCTCTCGGGATCTTCTACCTCCTCATACTCGAAGTATTCCTCCATGTCATTGATCCAGTCGATCAACTCTTCTGGGTTGAGATTTCCAGAATACGTGGAGACATCAAACTTTGGTCTCTTTCCAATCTATGATATGGCCTTATACAATCTGGCTTGTGCAGGATCTACTGCCTCTTCTTCTTCTTCTTCGAATTGGGCCTCTTCTTCTTCAGCTTCATCTTCACTCCCTTCTTCTCTCCTTGGCTCAAACCCTCTATGCAGCTCCTCTTGCAGAGCTTGAACTTACCTCTGCAAAGATCTAAAATCTTCTTCTGGCACCATATTTCTCCCACCACCATGGTTTCTTCATGGAGGCATTCTACTCACTTCTCCCACAAACCCTAACCACATATCCTGGTGTAAACTACCTCACATTCGATGCTCTATTTACACACTCAGGAACTCTCGCTCTGATACCACTTGAAGCAGAGTTGCATTAAAAAAACACATACAATCCATTGAAAACCAGAAATGCTAAAAGGAGCCAAAGCTTTCCATTACTTTCATGCTAAAAATGAGGATCCCAAAAGAAGAGCCCTTTTACAATTTTGAAAATTCCCACTTATGCCCTATTTTCCCCTTTTTTCCCACCTAAAACTTGAAATTTCAAATTTGAAATTTGGGGCAACTTGCAGAGGTCATAACTTCGCGCTCGTTGACCCGATTGACTATTACAACATATTTTTTGAAAATGGCATGAAATGAGCTAAGCGGAGCAAACCTTGGCTATTTGTACCAAGGCTCATGTCTAGCCAAAAATCCTCAAATTTGACCTCTAAGACCTTTAAAAATCTCCTGCAAGAAAAACTAGTTTTACTAGTTTTACTAGTTTTTACTAGTTTTTACAAAATTAAACAATTACAATTTTTTTTGGGTGATGCAAGATCACTTTTACACCATTGGATGCTCCTACATCACTTTATTGCTTAATTCATCAATATAAGGCCTTCCTTGAGGCTAAAATTTTTATTAATATAGGGAACCTCTCGATTCTTGCTTAGTTGGTTCATCATGACGACTAGGCATGATAGAGCTCAATCACGAGCTAATGAGTTGGAGAGTTCATGGAGAGGCTCTGAACGCTTTTGATGTTCTCTCGAGGATATTTCAAACCTCACATGCCTCCTTTCTAGGTGTCACACTCATCATGCACCTGAGGATCCAATCCTCCTAGCGTGACATTTTGATAGTCGTTGTGAGCTCCCTTAATCGTGCAGGGGGTTCACCCATACATATCATGGGGTTTCCTCACACACAATGAGAACCCATGTCATTAGGTCTACATCTAGTGAGATAGATAGTTGTGGATATTACTCTACAAATCAGTCCTATAGGGAATCTGAGTCGCACGCAGCCCATAAGATCTGACTACTCCAAGACCAATTAGAGGAGGCATGTAGTGAGCGTAAGCGTCTAGAGCGTGAGTGCATAGAGAAGAAGAGATCACATCAATAAAGGTTGGATGAGCTCCAATGATGTGAAGAGAGGATTTACCAACAAAAAGCATGTGAAGAACAATCATGTGAGGTAACTCCCAAAAAGAAGTTTATACCTAGAGTGCTTAGGCAACAAGTCAACATGATGCATCCTATGCATCATCAAGAGTCACCACATAAGCAAGTAGATAGCCATTCATCTAGATGTATAGACATGCCTAGGGTTATCAAAGAACAACAAAAGAGATGTTTAAGGATCCCATATGTAAGCATGAGGTCAAGAGTAGTCAAGTCTGACAGGTGAGAAATGTCAATGCTCAAAAGTCATCACAATACTTGGGGCATATACAGTCTATTCAACCATATAAGGAACCTGTGATTACTTTCCATAAATAGGAAGTCAAACCTGTCCCTATCAAGGAATCTGATCGTCCATTGCATATCATAGCGAGGATAAATAAGATTGTGTATAAGCGAGTGTTCGTGGATATAGGATCATCGATTAATATCATCACCATATCAACGTTCAAACATCTCAAAATTCCACCGTCCTACACCAAGGAAACAAATTTAATGTTGCAAGCCTTTAACAATGTGGAATCCCCTATAGTAGGCACAATAGTCCTCCCCATCGAGGTAGGACAAAATATTATTCCTACTTTGTGCTATGTTGTAGAGGGATCAAGACAATATAATTTGCTACTTGGAAGACCATGGATAAGAGCCATGGAGTACGTTCCATCAATAGTGCATCAGTGCATTAAGTACACCCATGGAGGTGGAGTCCATGTAGTTGAGGTGAACCCAGATCCCTTCAAGTATTATAAACCTAAGAATCATCCACAAAAACTTGGTGAGGTGCCTATGCATCTACAAGTTAAATAGGATGAGAATATCTAGAGTTCAGATGTAGCCATGCAGACTATGGTGGAGTTACAGTCACCACCGCTATCACCGAGGGAGTCACCTACGACCCCTGCATTCTCGACATCGATTAGTAGGGAATGATTGATGAATGCCATCACAGAGATGCTCATAGCTACTTCAGAGGCATCATTAGAGGATCCTGAAACTCCTATCAAGGAGGAAGAACCTAGCATGGTCATGGATGCATATGAGTGTATCACACCATATTCATCCATCATGTCAGCAGATAGTCCTCGTGAGGATGATGGTGAATATGAAGAGTTGATAGAGTTTAGCATTATGATGTTGCCAACTATAGAGTCCATTGAGGATCTAGGTCAACTTTTCATCGAGTCTCTACCTGTGGATCCTATCCTGGAGACATCGTATGAGTATGAGGAAGGTTCAGTTATCACAACTAAAATAGGACAGCCTTAGTATGTTGATGAATTACCTATGATGCATGCAATTGTGGAGTCTTCTCATGATTTTGTGGGAGTGGTTGACATTAGGCTAGAATATCAGGTGATTCCTAATCACATAGAGCCATAGATGGGGCAATCCAATGGTGTTTCCACATTGCCAGGGCTAGAACCTCTAAAATTAGCCACTCCTAACTAGTTTATCATGGTGCCATCTCAAGAGCACAAACAGGTAGGTTCCTCACAACAAATTGAGGGTACTAAAACTGACACAGTTCAACACAACAAAGTGAGACAACAACTTGAACTAAGTCGTAAGAATGAGCATGTGGATAGCACTAACAAAGCGTGTCATAAAGAAGCATCCACATCAACTCTAATGAAGGAAATAGGTGATTTGCAATTACCTAATGGATCCATAGCATCCACTTTTCTATTTCCTTCAAATGACAAAGGTATTTCGAATCAGTCATTGGAAATGCATATAAACTCTTTGTCAGTCTTGCAATCCATTTTAAGTCATCTAGAATGGATGGAGCATCGAATGGATGAGCAAGATAAGTCGTATTTTATCAGGAACCATTTTGAAAATTTGGGATCACAAAAGCAACCCTTGCCTAAGGTCAAATCGCTTCCTATGCAAGTACAGGAGAAACCTCAACGAAAGCAAAAGCTCATGCAACCAACCCAACCAGTGGGTCCTCAAAGCAAGTCAATGCAGGTCAAGAGTCCAAAATAGTCATAGCATAGTGGAACTCCATTAAAAGAGTCTATGTCTAGCATCTTTCAAAAACTACAAGAGGCTCAGGTCATCACATTGCCTAATATCATCCTTTTAAACCCAAATAGAGCTAAACCTATGGGTTATAGGGAGCATCACTATTGTCTCTATAACCGAATAGAGGGTCCTGGCATTCGAGATTGTCATGAATTTAAGAGTGTGGTGCAACATATAATAGATAGTAGGATTTATCATGTAGATGGTTCTCTCACAGTACCCCAACATGCTGAAGTGGAGGTCACACTTCCTCATGGATGACCCCAAAGTTGTAAGTCACCTCGTAAGCCTAATAGGCCAGTGAAGCAGGTAGTTTCATTTCATATGACTACTCTAACTATGTTCCAAAAGTTACATGAGGTAAAGGTATTCATATTGCCCAATGTCAAGCATAGGGCATCCAATACTGGGTCACCTAATGTGGGTCCCTTTTGTGTGTATCATCAAGTGCATGGACATGACATTCAGGATTGCCATTCATTTAATAGGGTCACCCAAGACCTAGTAGAACGAGATGCGATCCATGAGGATCAGGGTTATGCATAGTGGTAAATATTAGCCAATTGGGCAAATATTAGGATTTTCAAAATTGGAAATTGGCGAATATGAGGATCCTCGACGTCGGTCCATTCACCTAAAATTTTTAGGACCAATTTTTTATTAGGGTTAATTTGCCATAATATATATCCAAACATAGGCATATTTGTACTCGTTGGAAAGCTCTTTTTAAGCCTGATCTAATGGTGGTATTTTTATGAAGTTATAAGATGATTTAATAGGTCAAAAGTGGATCCAAATATGACCTTACATTTTAGGGCTTCAAATACCTCAAATTTTGGTATGAAGATGCTCGATTTGATTTGCTTAGGATTATCCATGATTCACCTTGATTTTGATTAGGATTCACTATTTTTTTACAAGTATATTTTGAGTCCAACCCCTTATGCATAACCCTGGAGAGGATGGTTCCCTCGTTCACCCTTGTTGAACCATAGGCACTTCGGTGAGGTTTGTTCTTCACCTAGGAGAGTTTACTTTTATCACTCTTCCTAAACAAGTTGATTACCTTTTAGTAAATAGCATGCACGCTAGGGGTATTCAAGGTAGCATACCTTTCCCACCAACCATGCCAAATTCGATAAGAAAAATGAGGAATCTAGAGGTATTGTACCTCCCTCACCATCATCGAATTGCACACCCACTAGGGTTGCATAGGGCAGCATGCCCTCCCCAAAAGGCTCCAAGGGTTCCTAAAACCGCTTGGTCGTGTTAGTCAAAGGCTCCAAGGGTTCTTGAAACCACTTGGTTGTGTCATTCAAAGGTTCCAATGGTTCCTGAAACCACTTGGTCGTGTTAGTCAAAGGCCCTGAGGGTTTGTACAAAAATGGTCGGTCATCCTAAAAGGCTCCAACCTTGTCTATGAGTAGTTTGGTCAATCAAAAGGCACCAAGAGTTTTTGAAAAGCTGCTTGGTCAACCCAAAGGCCCTGAGGGTTTGCATAAAAATATTTGGTCATCCTAAAAAGCTCCAAGGGTGCTCATAATCCCTTTGGTCAAACCCAAAAGCCCTCGAGGGTTTGTTCAAAACCACTCGGTCATCCTAAAAGGCTCCAAGCTTGTCTGTGAGTAGTTTTGTCAATCAAAAGGTACAAAGAGTTTTTGAAAAACTGCTTGGTCAACCCAAAAGCTCCAAGGATTCTTAAAGATCGCTTGGTCATCCCAAAAAGTCCCAAAGGTGCTCATAATCCCTTTGGTCAAACCCAAAAGGCTTTGAGGGTTTGCTAAAAACCACTTGGTCATCCTAAAAAGCTCCAAGGATTTTGCTAAAAAATTTCTTGGTCAATCTAAAGGCTCCAACAACATTTCCTCACCGTTTGGTCACTCCTAAAGGCTCCAGAGGCATGTACTCACCGTTTGGTCAGATATGAGGCTCAAAAATCATAAAAATTATAAAATCAATAAAATCCAAAATAAAATTGGTAAAGCATAAAATCCAAAAACATTTGCATTTGAATTTTGCATTTTCATTTTGCATTCACACATGCATCCACTGCATTATTACATTGCATATAGGCATTCGTCATCCGTTGCATTTCGTAGTAGGAAGTATTGTGTTTGTCAGTATTACAAATGACACCACATTTGTGTTTCAATCATGCATCTCTGCATTTATCATAAATCCATCAATCATGTGAGTAATTGTGTTTTTCAACACAACCCATTTTGTTTCCATGGAGAATATACTAGGGTTTTCTAGTCATTCAACCATACCTAGAGGTCTTCTCAAGATTTGATAGAAAGCTTAATTTCCTTTTGTAATTGAGGTTCAGTTAGTATAACCCTTATCATATCATAATCCTATCACTAATCAACAAATTAAACAATCCTAACAAGGACTAGGGGAAGATGAAATTTGTGAAGCAAGACTAAGTATCCTGAGGTGAAAAGAGTTATTATTGCTTATCCCTCTATGCAAAAAGTATGGAAAATGTTGGCAGTTGGAAAAAAGACAGGTTAGTTCCCTATTCATAATCCCTTTCTTAGGATAAAATGAGCAATATCCCAGAGTGATATCCCACATAAATCCTCAATATTGATACCCTATATCGATATCATAGATCGACTTCCTAGATTGATATCCCATATTGATATCATAAGATCGATATCCTCAATCGATATACCAAAAATAGTTTCCAATCCCCAAAGGGAGGTTTCTGAAGAAAATTATCAAATGTAAATGCTGAAAAGTGAATATCAATTGAAGATCAAAAAACAGGCTCAAGTGAAGATCAAATCAAGTTCAAATCAAGATCAAATGAAGATCATAAATCAAAGTTCAAGTGGAGATCAAATGAAGATCAGAAATCTAGTTCGAAGAGATATCAAATGAAGATCCAAAAAAGTCAAAGTCAACATGGAATCGACACCCTTGCTTCACCACATATGAGCAAGTATCCTGAAAATTGAAGGATAGAAAGAAAAAAGTTAAAAATAAATAGTATTGAAATAAAAAAAAAAAAATGAATTATGGATTTAATGCCTGGGTGGGGCCCATTTGTCAAGCACCGGGGAGATATGGGCTGCGGGGGATGCATGCCATCCGGGATGGAATGACTTTCCTGTCGGGGGCCACTCCCCATCCTGGGCGGGCGGGGCCCCACAGCCACCGAGGCCGGCCCCACACCGCCATCGGGGAGCGGCGGGGCACGCGGGGCGGCTAACGGCGGACCATGCAGGCGCCAGCGGGGCGCAAAGGGGGGGATGGGCGAGCCCACAGGCGCCTCCTCGAGGTGCACGGGAACCCGGGCTGGCGGGCGCCCGTCCACCCGTGCCCCGCCGCGGCGCCGGGGCGGGCCGGGGGGCGCCGCTCCGCGGAGCGCGGCCGGCGCGGCGGCGGCGGGGGCCACCGCCGGCGCCGGGGGGGCGGGGCGGGGCCGGGGGGGGGGGGGGGGCGCGGGTACCGGCGGCCCGGGTGGGGCCGGGGGCCGGGGCGGGGGGGGCGCGCGCGGCGGGCGCCTGCCCGGCGGCGGCCGGGGGCGCGGGCGGGGAAGAATGAGCCTAAATATCTGGAATTGTTAGCACTATTGTACCTTATGCATGATGATATGTATGATACACTTGCATTTTTCTTGTGTGCTGACCAATGTTTGAATGTGGAAGAGCTAGCTTCAAGTGTCATGCATTACCTAGTGGCTTAGTCCAACTAAAATCTAAACTTGAGATTGGATAAGATATTTGTGGAGCCCCTATCTTAGAAATGGGCTAAAATAATCATGCCTGACATTAGGGACTGCTCATGTCTTATCTTAATATATTCATGTGCACACACATGGATAATGAACAATTAGGACCTATCCTAGAAAAAGCCTTGCACTTCAGAAGTCTAGTGTGGTCAGTATGTAACTTTTGATAAGTCTGCTAGGGTGTTTGAATGGAAAACCTAAAAAATTTCTCTAATAGCAAAAAAATACCAAATATCACAAACCACATAGAATAAAATCATCAAACTACAAAGTATCGAATCCATGATACATCATTATACAAAGCACAATCAAGATATAGGATAGATACCAGATGGATATTAGAAACAATATTTAAACGACCACTGACTATATTGTGCATATTTTTCAAACTTGCAAAATAAAATAGAACGACATATTGCATCATGCGCATCATAACATCGCACATCATTGCATTTCATATATGGGTGATTAATTGATCAAATTATTATTATAAGGATTTCCAATTACATTCATGATTTATATTCATTCTATGGTGTCGTCCATTAGATTGATAAACACATATTGCATTAATTCCTTATGTTTTAAGTTATTAAAGCATACAGCTTCATTTACATTAGATTACCATCATGTAGATAATGCATTACATACACTGCATCAGCATATCATGATAGTGTCATAAAATTAAATGCATGTAATAAAGAAAAATTAAATATGCATTTAAGTAAACATCGCATCCATATGCATCCATCATATATCGCACATCTAAACATCCATATCACTACATATCATCATCATCATAAATAAAATAGCTATCTAGTGCATGTCATCTATACATCACATCATATAGCATCAAGTTAACATAAGCATTGCATCCATGTGCATAACATAAACAAAAAATTAAAAACATAAATGAGTACACATAATGAGCTATAAATGATAAAATCATATATATATATATGTGTGTGTGTGTGTGTGTGTGTGTGTGTGTGTGTGTGTGTCTCAAAAGTACATAAAATATATCAAAAATACCCATAGGATACATCCGTGTAGGTCCTCGACTTGTGTATGCTATAGAGGGCCTGCACCCCCAGTCGAAGAGTCACCAGTGTCACCTCTGTCATCCCTGCACCTCCCATGCAAGCTAGCGCCATGTGTACTAGAGTACCTATGTATCCTCTCAGTCTTGTGAGTCCTATGACTCGAGCTCGTATATGACTACCCTATTGTCCTGGATCTGGTCCGTTGGGACCCTAAAGCATGGGGATCCTCTAGAACCTACCCACCTATCAGTATAATCCATCCCTTCAGCTGAGAGATGCGAGCTACCCTCGCATCGTATAAATCATTCCCTTCATGTACAAGGGATGTAAGCCACCTAATCTTGGCCATAGGGTCATGACCTCCTGGAAGTCCGAGTGCTGGTGTTGAAGGTGGTGCCATGACAACACGAGAAGATGATGGGTCACCTCTCTTAGCCTGGGACTGATCCAAGTCCCTCTCTGCTACAACTGTCGCCCATCATGCCTCTACTAGCTTGAGTGATCTGGTCAGCTCCTGAACTCACTCCTCTACTACTATAGCATGCTTTGTCACAGTTGTGGCCTGATATTGAGCCTCTTGGAATTGCCTCACCCAATCAGATAGCTTCACCTCTAGCATAGCGATAGATGTGTCCCACTGCAACTATTGAGATTGTAGCCTACTAATCTATCTCTACAAATCTGCTACCTGGGCTAGTAGCTGCCCTACCTCACTTTTTGTAGGTACCTCACCCTCATCTAGGCCCTCATCCTTGTCCTCCATTGGTGGTGCATCCTCTACACCCCATCCGCCCTTAGTCCACGGGTGCACATTACACCCCTGTGGATCAGCCTACGCTGCCTCCTCAACTTGACTTAGAGGACCAGATCCTTGCCATTGAATTAGGGACCTCTAGGTATTATATGCTAGGGTGGTCCCAGCAACAACAACTCCAAAATCCTATAAATCATCTATAGCATCACCTAGAGCTGTAGGCAGCATCCACTACAGATGAGTCTCTATAACTAGCCTCCTATAGATAATGGGCAACTCTAGGATGTCCTGAACCAAGCCAAACTATCATTAGACCCATGAGTAGAACTAGGACTCATGGATCTTGACATTGTGGCCAAGCAACCATCTGTCCCATCAAGCCTGGCACAACCGCTCGCCAACCTTCATCCACGCAGGGCAATCCATGTATGAACGCCACTCAATGTCCCTAGGGCTCAGTGCTACAAACCAACTGATATAATAGTCAATGTCCCCAGCATGGGACCTACTCCAGAATCCTTCCTCCTCACAAGGCCAACATGCAGAGTAGAACTGATATGCATCTTCAATCATAGTGATAGTAAGAGGAAGCTCTATTGGTCACTCAATATGGATGTGCTACCAACCCTAGATATGTAGTAATAAAATGTATCTTATCCCAATCCAGCTCTGGAAGGTAATCTGGTATAGCTCATGGTATAGCTAGCAAAGTAAGGTACTCCCCCAGGATAGGATCAATGGTCATCATGTGAAGCTCTAAATGATTCTCCTGATGCATGCTAGAAGGTTCTAAGGAATCCTTGCACTTGAGGAGTCTGGAAGCACAACCTGCATGACTAGGTACATAAACACTACCTCACGGATAGAGAAGACCTACTCATCATACCAATATCTGATGTGCATGCCTTCGTGGTCCATCTTGCGCTGAGCCTCATCGCTTCGATCATCGAATATAATAGTAAAAAATGCCTCATTTCTCCCATTGGAGGAGGAGGTGATGGCCTCGCCATCAATAGGGATCTGAAAGATCCTGTAGACATCCTCAAGGGTGATAGTCATTTCACCTATCGACAGGTGAAATGTGTTGGTCCAAACATTCTAGCTCTGGGCCAATGCAGTCATGTAAGCTTTATTTATCCTGATAGTGGATAGATCTAAGACATAGCAGAAGGCTATGACTCAAAACCACTCTCTCTCCCCATAAATAAGTAGTGGGTGAAGAGTGTTAAGGAGCTCTGGCTCCCTAGCTAAAGAGGTCAATCTCTGCAAAGAAATATATTATAAGGAAAAACCTAACTAAAGGCTAATTAAACAGCTAAAAATGACCTAAAAAGAGATAGATCAAGCATAAAATAGGTAAGAATACAAAATAATTCTAAGTATAATAAAAAAATTTAAAAATACATCTCATAGGTGCAATAAAATGGCATTAAATGCTAAGAAAATCACAAAAAAAATGGAAAATTTGAAAAAAATTCATAAAAAAGAGAACTGCGGGTCAAACTCGTGGTCTACCCAACAGTCAAATTTTTTATCGTTCTAATTCAAACCTAACTGCAGCTGATACCTGCAATCCCCAATAAGTCAAATGGGAACCGCAGCTGGTAGCTACGGTCTAGGGATACGATCCTTTTCAAGTTTTTTCCTAGCCGAAAAACAAAAAAAATAACTAAAACTAATCTAAGCTAGCCTAGCCTAGGGTGTGGTTCATTGCCAATAGTTTAGTGTGATTAATTAACCAATTAATTAATTTGGTTCGTTTTATTGGTAATGAATGTGATTTCTTGGTTTCAAATTACCTTGCACGCACCGAGACCTCGGCTAGAAGAAGGTTGGTCGTGGTCTTCCATTCTGATGTGTGAAAGGTAGTAGGGTTTAAATTGCTTCAAGTTAAACTGGAACACCTCTCAGAGCTCTTGAAATGGTAGTAAATATCAAAGGAATAATGAGGAATTTTGAAAATGATATATTTTTAAACCTTTTCCTATTTTCGTCGGACCATAGCTGATAGCCACAGTCCTGGGATTAGGGTTTTACACCCATAGGTCCGACTTGCAATTTCCAAAATTTGAAAATTCCAACCACAGGTTGTACCCACGATTTGTAAATGGTATCAAAAATAGCAAAATCCCATTATGGGAGGGTCTTAAATGATAAATTAATGTCTCCTATCAGATAAAATGTTAATAAGAGCAATCAATTTACAAATTTGGTGATTTTTAAGCACTAGGATTAATCAAAAATTCAAGATTAACAAAAAAAATTAAATACGCAAAATCCAAATGCACCTCGTATGCAGTTATTTACTATATACACTTGGCGGTTGCAGCGACTTGCGCTCCATGCAATCCGACGAGATGAGTAAATAACCATAAGGACATTTGGGGTAAAATTTTCATCGTTGATTTGATATGCTTCTTTTCAATTCCGAAGAAGGCCTTTGAGGCTGGACTACTCCATGGGAAGAAGGCGTTTCATGTCATTTACTCTATGACATATTTTCAGTAAATTATTAACGAATTGATTCAACACAAAACTAATTGGATTTGCATCATTTCGATTCCCTAAGACAACTATTGTAGCCCGACTGATCCATGGGATAGAAATGTGCAATTACTATTAACATTTGGAATCATAAGTTGAACTAGGCTTAGCCAAGTAATTAAATGCTTAATTCTAAATTTATTCAGATCATTCATTGTGGTCAAGCGACCTCGTAGCTTCATACATTATCATTACCCTCATCGTATCGTCGCTTGAGGAGGTAGTCATAATATCAAATCATAATCAAAATTAGTAGAAGATCCCTGAGATCGTAGATCCCTTGATCTTGTCAAAATTGCATTCGTCCTTGCAAATCACTGTCAACAGCTATCATAAGCTTACCCCTTTTGCTTGGGTAAAATAGCAATTATGAATTTTTCTTGTTGTTCTCCACCTTTTGGATCTATGGGTTAGAATATACCTATGGAATGCACAACAACATTGAATGAGATGAGATGGGCACAATATTTTCAAATGTAAGTCTTTTGGTAGGGAGAATGTAAAATTGGTAATGACTACCCTCCAACGGTTTCTAAAATCATAGACTGACTCTTCTTCAAATTGTCTAAGATTGTATAGGTCAGTTAAGGTGGTTTTCTTGTAGAAATTGAGGGAGAACCTTTCTAGAAATTTTTCCACCAATTGTTCAAATGTGTAAACACTATGATGTGGAATATGATTATACCAATCTAAGGAATATCCCCCGAATTTTTGAGAAAAGTTTTGAAGCATCAAAGCATCATTTTCTTGGATTCAGAAACATGAATAGATGAATGTGCTAATATGCTCCCTAGGGTCCTCAGTCCCTTTGAATTTTTCAAAATTTGGTAGTGTAAAGTCTATCGGATATGGCAATGAAGGTATCAAAGAATGAATGGGTTGATTGATCAGCTATCTTAATGTTGGTTTTTGGTACATCATACCAGGAGTATGCATGATTAAGCTATCAATATGTTGTTGCATAGCTTATATATTTGGGTCTTCCATTTGTGTGTGGAAGCCCTGGTTTGTTTTTTGAGTGTATGGAGGTGGGGTGTGTGGAATGATAAATTTTTAGCATGGAATGTGGTATTGATTTCTTGATGGATTGATGAGTGTATGGTGATTTTGGATGTGTTTTTGGGCTTGATTATGGAATAACTGATGTTGATGAAATGGTGATGAATTTTTGGGAATTTGGATGTGTTGGGTTATGGGAATGGTATTGATGTGGTTGAATGAGGGTGTGGGTATAGTAACCTGAGAATATTGTGATACCCAAGATGGATTAGGGGTGAAGAAGGTGTGTTGGTTTTGAATGCAATGGAGTTTAAAATATGTTATCTATGATTACTTTTGAGGATAAGGATGAGCATCTTGATGACCCATGAGTAGTTTATTAAGGTGTTTATATGTATGTTGTATGAAAATTTCAAATACATATTGTGTGGTTATGGTGGAAGTGGATGTAGGTGTGATTTGAGTGTTGGAAATATTGATTGAGGTTAATGGGGGGTAAGTTGCAAAATGAATCACAACTGAATGAGGAGTGGTATATGGAATTTGCAAAGCAATATTAACATGGGCTTCATAGAGTGGGTTGGAATAGGTACTAGGGTAGGTAGGTGGAATGGAGGTGCTTTGGATAAATGACTATGAAGGAATTTGGTGTGAGGGTATAGAGGCTACCTCAAAAAGAGGGTTAGTGTAGATTTGGTTAAAGCTATTGGGATGTGAGTGGGCAAGTTCCTATTAAGAAGAAGGAATATGTATGGATGGGATGGGAAGTGGTTCTAGAATAGGATTGGTTGGTCTTAAATAAGATCCAACCTTGTCCATATCTATGTAGGTGATGCGCTTATTAGTGGGTGTTGATGGTTCAATTTTTGGAATGGAAGTGTGGATGGCTCTTTGTATCACTTCTGCATTCAAAGTGAATATTGTAGGAGAAGGTTTGGTAGACAAGTCAAAATAGTTTTTTTGTGTCATGTTGGTTGGGTTCGCCATATAAGTGGATGGAAAAGAAGTGGAGCACTACATGGATGAGGTAGGTACCTAAATCATGGCCCTAGCTTGATTTTTAATCAATACCATAATATGTAAGCAAGCATGGGTGGTGAATGTATGGTATGTGTGTGGAAAGTGAGATGGTAATGAAAAACACACAGATCAAACAAACAAATGTGTCCTATATTTTTGTAATATTTTTTTTTCTTTTTTTGTGTCTAATGTAGAGACTTTCTAAGCCTAAGATAATTATGCAAAATGAATGGGTGTGTTCACACTCACCTCTTTGATAAGAAATGAAATGTGAATGGCATAAATAGCTTCCTAAAGTGGATATAAATCAAGAGTGAGGAATATTTTGGTGATGAAGTCTAGAAAAACCACTCATGGACTACTAAGGTATCTATGGTATGAACCAACGGATGGAGATGAAGCCCACCATTATTGATCTTGATCAATTGTTGGTGATAAAATACAACTCACTAATGTTGAAGATAGAACATGCAATGTGTGTGATTATTTTTTAGTCTCTATTGTTTATGATGTACATAAAATACACACAACCAAGTTGGTGAATGAAAACACTAGTGCCAAGTATGAGTCCCTCAAATGAGTCTAGGGTACACCACTTAAGATCCACTTTGAATCATCAAGTGTTTCCAATAGTGGAGGGTTCACCTAGCTCTTCCACTTTGAATCAACAAGTGTTTCCAACAATGGGAGGAATCTTGAGCACAAGTGACTTGTTCCATCCTAGAAGAGTGAGAAGTGGGAAAATTTAGCCTAAAGTGCAACTAATATGCTTTTTAGTTTATTGCACACAACACACAAGGCAAAAAGCAAAACACCATGAATAATAGAAAAAATTGAACCAAATGCAGTGAGTGTATTTTAGATAAATCTTAGACTATTTCTAACATACAAATTCAAAAACAACATAAAATAAATCTGAACGCCCTAATGCAACTAAACATAAATTTATAAATGCAGATCTACCCCTTTGTGCAATCTATGTGATTTTGAAATGCACTTTCTTATCTCTTTTTCTTTTATTTTATTTTTTTAATTTCTTTGAAAATAAAATGCTTAAGTCTATATTATTTTTCTATATTATTAAGTCTATATTAAGTCTATAAAATGAATATTTATTGATTTATATGTATATATATTAAAAAAAAAGAAAAAATAAATACATAAATGGTTTTAAAAAAATAACTTACCTGAAAATTTATGTTTTTTCTCCAACTTCATAAACACAATGTTGTATTGTTTCCCAGACGTAGTCTGACATCCATGCAAGCATAGATCAAACCATTGAAAATTTTTAAAACTCTAGTTGTGATTTTTGTGATTTTTATGATTTTTGCACAATCAAGTTTTTGAAAACCTATAGTAAAAATAGAAAACGTAGCTCATAAACTCAATATTAACAATGTAATTAAACATAAAACCCTTTGGAGTTCCACCATGATCACCAATTTGTAAATATTAAAAGCAACACCTAGATAATGAAATACTGACACAAACAATGATAATGAAATAAATGCTTTTATTAAAATGACGTGGAGCCGTAATCTACCTTTCTAACAATAATTTTTACCCCAAGTAATAGAGGTCTTATTACAAATAAATAATTACTTGTTTTCTTCATATTACAATAAAAACGAAGGGAGTGTAACTTCTTCATTGGATCTATATAAATTATGGGTGTATGTGCTCTCTCTTGCTACAATAGAGTTATGGAATGGGTTTGTGTATCCTTGTGTTAGGCCACTCCATTGGCTGCAACAACCTTCAATGATCTGTAACCTACACATCATAATAAAATGAGAGTTAGTAGCACCTGTTGATAAATATATTAAAACAAACTACAAAATCTAAGTAAAAATATTTGCATATAGTAAAGTAAAAATACAAGAAAATATAAACAAATAAAATCACAATGCCTTGTCAAAATATACCTGAGTTGTAGGATCTACGCTTATGTGGTTGAGGAGCTCAAATTGTGAGTGTGTGAACACTTGGAAATATCCGAGGGCTAGTTCACAAGTTTTGCAATGAACAAACGGTGGTGGCAGTGGTGATGACTACTAAAGATGTTAATTTTTGGACCTTGATAAAAATGTTCACACCTTGATTCACAAAAATGAATAATCTCTAATATTTTTTCTTGATCGTGTTAAGATTTCAACGACACCAACGGGTGGTCAAGATTAAAACATAATGAAGGGTTGAGATTGATATTGGACAAGTGACATAGATCATGATGAATGAATGGTTAATATTAAGATGTGATGGGCAACTAAGATTTATTCATATATATACATACATATTTATTAAATATATATATATATATATATAAAATAAATATATACATATATATAATGAATGGTTGTGATTTTAGGATGCATGGATGACAAGTGGTTATGATTTGGTGTCTACAAATGCCCCTTTTTGTATCGTGATGTACAAAACACAATGTGTTGCAAAAATAAGAGACACTTGGTTTGGTGAAGTGACTTCTTTCTTCAGGCATGCAGGAAGACTTTGAAGACAAGAATTTTGGTTTGTAGCTTACCCTTTCAATTGGCGAATGAGTGAAGAATGAATCTCATGAGACAATTGATAGAAGTGTGGATGATGCAATGAATTTGCAAGATGCAATGAATGTGAATAATGTAATTATTGATTCTATTTTTTCCCAAAAAAAAAAAAGGTTTTTGATTTGGAAATATGCAATGACTGTGAATAGTGCAATGAATGTGAATGATGTAATGATTGATTATGTTTTTGACCCAACAAAAAAATGGAAATTTTGATTTGATGATATGAATGATTTAAATGAATGATGTAATGAATGTGAATTGTGTAATGATTGATTCTGCTTTTGACCCAATAGAAAAGGGGTTTTTGGTTTGTAAAGATGCAATGACTGTGAATAGTGCAATGAATGTGAATGATGTAATGATTAATTCTATTTTTGCCCCAACAAAAAAATAGATTTTTTATTTGGAAAGATGCAACGACTATGAATAGTGCAATGATTAATTATTTTTTTGCCCCAATATAATAAGGGGTTTGTGATTGGATGATATGAATGATGTAATGAATGTGAATTACGAAATGATTGATTCTGCTTTTGCCCCAACTAAAAAATATTTTTGGAAATGTGGATGATATGAATGATGTAAATGATATTGAATGATGCACTGATTGATTCTACTTTTTCCCCAACTGAAAAAGGGTTTTTTTTAAATGTGGATGATGTAATAAGTGATTTTGTTTTTACCCCAACAAAAAAAGGTATTTTTGATTGGATAGTGCAATGGATGTGTATGATGTATCCCAATGTGGAAAATAAAAATCAAATTTGGTTACCCCAAGTTTGGGGTGGTTCTTTTTTGTTGAAAAATATACCTTTTGGCATCATTGAAATGTAAAATTATGGAGATGCAAAATACAAAAGTCAAGGAATCAATCATCCTAGGGGCCTGCTATCCCTAGTGACTGGATCTAATTCTTGAATGTAAAAAGAGATGATGTAATAAAATTTATCCATGTTTATAACACTATGGATAGGGCGTCAATGACATCCTTGGGGAAATTTGCTTGAGCGTAGTCACACTAAAAAAATGAGGAATCAAAATGATTTTGTTTTTGAACAAGAGGATGTTGGATGATAAGAGCAAGCATCCTTATGGTGATCTACCCATCCTACCCAATTATATGGATAACCAATCGCTACAACCACCAGGGGAATAGAGTAAATCACTATATATGATGTTCAATTGATAATGTAAATATATTTGATGTTGTGAGGAAATGTAAAAGCATTGATGAGAAAATTTGAAGGGTGTTGTGGAATGAGATGGGGTAAGTGCATTTCATTCTTGCAAAGTGAAATAAGATGATTTTACCTTTTCCTTAGTAGGATAGGTTTGATGATTGATTGACTGGTTTTGCTTTTACCCCAGCAAGATAGGGTTTTTAATTGGATGATGCTACCTTTGCTCTGGTAGGATAGGGTTGATTATGGATTTATTGATTGTGAATGCAATTCAAAGGACGTAACCTTTGAAAAAATGATGCAACCATTTAAATATAGAAAATGATATAATTAAGCATTTTGTTGAACTAATGGGGAAGGTATGATACCTTAAGCACCCCTAGTTGATTGATTATTTTATTGGGTAAGGTGTGATACCTTAAACATCCCCAAGTAGATTTTTTTTACTTAATGTGATTGATGAGGGAATATGATATACTTTAAGCACCCCCAAGTTGTGTGATGAATGTTTAGTTTATGTAAATAAATGAATGGTATCATGTTCTAATGATCATTTGTAAAAGGTTTTAGAATCTTGCCTGACCAATTTTATCTT
Organism: Wollemia nobilis; assembly: GCA_028583015.1. Classification (NCBI taxonomy): domain Eukaryota; kingdom Viridiplantae; phylum Streptophyta; class Pinopsida; order Araucariales; family Araucariaceae; genus Wollemia; species Wollemia nobilis. Next base: position 62,816 of record JAQPPZ010004987.1, read on the forward strand.
TGTTGCTTAATCAGGGATACCAACATCGAATGGTGATATATGGAATGTAAGACTCATGTAGTGATGTACTTATGGTATGGATGTTGTAACCTACACACTATAAGAAGATGAGGGTTAGTAGAACTTTTTGATAAATTTATTAAAACAAACTACAAACCCTAAGTAAAAATATTTGCATACAGTAAATAAAAATATTGAAAAACATAAATAAACAAAATCACAATGCCTTATCAAAATATACCTGAGTTGTAGGATCTACCCTTTTGTGGTTTAGGAGTTCAAACCATGAGTGCATGAATACTAGAAAACATCCAGAGGCTAGTTCACAAGTTCTATAGTGAACAAAAGGCAGCAACAATGACGACGACTACTCAAGATGTTAATTTTTGAACCTTGATAAAAATGTTTAGCCCTTGATTCACAAAAAAAAAAATCATCTTTTATAATTTTCTCTTGATCTTATTAGGGTTTAGATGACACCAATGAGCGATCAATATTAAAACATAATGAAGGGTTGAGATCGAGATTGGACAAGTGACATGGATCATGATGAATGGATGGTTAAGATTAAGACGTGATGGGCGGCTGAGATTTATTCATATATATATACATACATATATTTATTAAATAAATATAGAAATACATATATATAATGAATGGTTGTTATTTGAGGATGCATGTATGATAAGTGGCTAGAATTTTGTGTCTACAGAAGCATTTAATATCGATGTTAATAATTAATATTAACATGCGGTATTAACTAGGTTCGAGGGGTAGACAAATTGGTTCTACAAAACCCCGTAAGGGGGGTGAAGGTCCAAGGTTAAAATCTTGGGCCTCATCGGACTTAACACTTGTCCCTTTCCTAGTGCTTTCAACAGCGTAAAAGGTTTAAAATTATTGTGGCATGGTGGTTATAAGGGAGGACTGTGTGAAGAACTATGTGGCGGTTTCTGGGGTGGACAATGCAGAATACTGTGGCAGCCATAAAAGCGGAATAGCCTACCTAGATTCGTGGTGGCTACCAATTCCACCATGTAATTAAAAAAAAACACTCGATATTAATTAAATTAATTAAGAAATAACTAATTTAATTATAATTATATTGCTCTAATGTTAGTATTAACATTAGAAAATGATGATAATATTTAGCACAGATTAAAAGTAAATGTTTTGATTGTAATACTTTATTTTAAGTTATTAATAGAATGATATTTGTAATTATTAATGTTACCATATAATAAGAAGGTAAATAATAAATTTAAGTATTGGTAGAGTATATTATATTATTTGGTACATGTCTTATATTAGGCTTTACTTTATGTAATAATGCACAAGTGTGCATAATATTCAATAATGTAAATGTGCACAATAGTCCATGTGTACATGGGTCCATAGAATAGGGAGTTGAATAGTCTAGAAGTGTGAAGGTCAAGAGGGCACCATATGAAGAGTTACATACTAGTATATATGTGTGAAAAAGTATTATAATGGGTATTGAATCTGCATTTCTCATAGCATGCATTTGTAGAGTAGTTCCATATTTTTGCAAGTTTCTATAAATAGAATATTTCAAATTTATTACAAAATTCTATTATTTTATTATTTCTACTTTACATATTATGGTTATGTTGGCATTTTTGCCACATTTTTTTTGTTGTTGTTCATGCAAAATAATGCACAAATTGTAGAGATACTCACTCCTCTGTTTGTCCCTCCAAGCACCTCGAAAGGGATAATTAGTAAAAAACAAAAATCTCTACAAGTTTTGTGCCAAAGCAAAGTAAGTTAAAAATGTCGCGAAATCGCGACATGTCGCATTTTCATGCTAGAAAGCAGCAAAAGGGAGCGCCAAGGATGGACTAACGCGATATCGTGACCTATCACATTTTCACGGCAGGAAAGCGAGGAAGGAGCAAAATGATACGGAATGTTGAGATTTCGTGACACGTCGAATTTTTGCAATAGAGGTGGCAATGAAGGAGAAGACAGAAAAATGTCGCGAAATTGTGACATAACGTTTTTGCAGGGAGAAAGTAGAAAAGTACAAGGCAGGAGAAAATTGTCATGAAATCGTGACATGTCACGATTTGGACGTCTCATTTTCACGGTGAGAAAGCGAAAAGATAGCACCAAGTACGAAATGTCGCAAAATTCGTGACTTGTCACATTTTCGCGACAAGGAGCAACGAAGGAACAAAACGAAGGTAGATTATCATGATTTCATGACATGTCGCATTTTCTTTGAAGTGCATGAAGACGAAAGCCAAGCGAGAGGAGGATGTCACGATTTCATGACATGTCATCGTTTTAAAAGAAAAAGAGAGGAGGAGTCATTTGACACGCATTTTCTGAAGAGAAAGAAAGCGAGAGAAGATTGTCATGATTTCACGACACGTCACATTTTCACGACTGGTAGCAACAGGAGAAAGCAATGAGGGAAAAATGTCATGATTTCGTGACATGTCGCATTTTTGTGACAGAAGTGACAACAAAGGCCCAATAAAGTTCTGTCCACATTTTTCTTCATATTGCATAGGAGAACGTAAGGAGAAGAGGAAAATGAGGATCGAACGAAGTAATGTTTTAAAAGCTCTCCAATTGGTTTTGAGATCGAGGTCAAAGAGGCTCCAAAATTAAATGTTTCATTGTTTACCTATGTGCGCAAGATGGGAGAACGTGTTAAATCATGCAGTTTTCGAAGCCACCAAAATTAAAGATGCCTCCGGTATTAAAAGCTCTTGTTCGTGATCTCCTAACACTTCAAGCATGCCCCGAGAATAGTCATTTAATGAAGAAATGTGGTCCCTTGTTTTCGTTCGATTTTCAAACTTGATCCATAAAAGCAGGGAATGTGATTTCTCCGAGGCAGATTTAGGGGGATTGTTTCTCTTTTCAAGTGCATATTTTGTGGATCTCCTCTTCAAAATCTGTTTTATGTTTTAAATGCTATGATTCGAAAGGGAGAGGGAAGACCTCTATAAATACTAATGTACATCTCAAGAAAAAGGAGGAGGACCTTTTTGCAAAAATTGAAGCAGAAATCCTAAATGCATTTTGCTCTATTCTTAGAGTCTTTTGAGTTGGTGATCCAAACTGATGTTCATGTGATGCTTTCTATGTAATTCACTTCTGCTTAGTCAAGTGCTAAAATATAAGTTGAATTCTGTTGTTCTGAATTTGGCTATGTTTTCATTTGAACATTTGAAGTATAATTGAAGGCAAACTTATGGTCAATGTTTGATCCAATTTTTGTATGTGCATTCTAAGAATCAGTTGTTGCTTATCTTCGGGATTTAGTTTGAGGTTATTTGCTATCTGAGGTTGTTCTCCCTATCAACTATCGGCTTCAGCCATATTTCCATCTCTTTCTGTTATTTCTAACCCTAAACCTTGAAATCAGTTTAGATTAGTTTGGGAGCCAACCCTCTCTGGAGATTGGCCCGGGAGACTTCTCTTTCTCTCGGCCTTTCAATGTTGGCCGGGTCTAGGGCGCATTTTATATGACTAGGCGGATTCGTGACCAATAGTTTTTGGCATGCCCGGTGGGACTCACAAGTCCCATATTTTGACACCCGGAGGAATCAAGATTTTGATGAACTGTCTTGACCTCAAAGCGGAGATTGTAAGTTCATCTGGTGACTCTGCTGAGGGTGACTGTATAGTACCTAGAAATCTCCAATCATGAAGCTGGTGAAAATATTTGCTTCATGATCATGAGATCAAGAGCCAAAGAATCGGAAGACCCAGTCGAATTCTTTGAGATCGATGTTCAAAACTGGAGGGAGCGCTCAAGATTGGTAAGTCCTGTGAGCCCGTCATTTGCTATCTCTTCGCAGGTGGCGGGTCAGTTTGTGCCATCTTCGACTCCTCCTAGTACTGCTACGAGCTTGCTAGTACATCCAAATCCAGTAGTGCAAATGGCTGGTCAACAACCTCCTCCACGTCAATTTCTTGCTTGGAACCATTCGGGAGCGTTGGACCTACCTTTTCAAAATCTAGTTCCTATTGTAGCATTAAAGGCTTTGCCTACATACGATGGGACTGGAAAGACCATGTATGAGCATGTGTCAGATGTGGCATCCTTGGCTACAATTCATAATATCACAGATGAAGATGTCATGATAAAATTGCTCGTGCTGTCACTCCGAGGTAAGTTATTGTGTTGGTATAGATCCTTGTCTCCCAACTCCATAAATTCATGGGATCAATTAGCAGAGATGCTAATCAAAGGGTTCAATGAGCAAGCGGACCCATTTTCTTTGTTGCATCAATTTACTAATATCAAGAGGCATCCTCAAGAGGAGATAGTGGATTTCAATGTTAGGTTTGCCCGAACTTGGCAGAGAGTTCCTGATGGTCTCCGCCCTACTAATGACCAAGCGACATTTTACTATCTTAGGGCTTTCCACTCAGATATTAGTATGAACATTAGGATGTCCAACGTTCAAACCTTTCCTGCACTATATTCCCAGGCACAGAAGGTTGAGGCTGATCTGATTGCCATTGGGAAATTGCCTCCAAAAATGACTATGCCCATTTTTCCTGAGCTTTCGCAATACCAGCTTACAGGTGCAGCCTCCACATCTTACACTGCTCCATCCATGTACCCTTCATCTTCATGGAATCCTCCCACAACTTTGGTACCTATGATTCCCATTCCATAGTTAACCTCTCCAGTTCCAACTCCTGCATTACCTTCTCCACCAGTTCCATTACCTCTACCGACACCGCTTGTGTCCTCAAGCCCAGATCCTCAATTGGCTATTTTGCAAGAAATTCAGTCGGCCATGAGAGCCCTCACTAACAAGATGACATCTATGGAGTGGAGAGAGGCGGAAAGGAACTTTCAGCCATGAAGATTTATTCTGGCGGTAACTAGAGAGCAAGTTGCTCCTAGCAAGGTTATAGAGAAAGTACCTGAGAGGAACTCAACGATCCTGGTAAGTGAAGAGGCTGGCCCCTCTGAAGTTTCACATGAGCCATCTTATTGGTGTTCTTCATGCAACGACCCACATGATGAGTCCACTTGCATGGTCCACCAAAATTATTTACAAGTTCTTACGGGGAGCCGTATAAACATGATTCGAGAGGTGGATCATAATTCCGTGATGTCTCCTGAGGAATACATGGCAGTCTTGACATGCAGCGGCAAGAAACCAATGGTGGTAGATCCGGCTAAGATGGAGCCATTGAAAGTGCCTCCTGCACAAGCAACAAAGCAACAAATACCTACAAAGACTCATGATCCTCCAGCCCCACAACAAGACCCACCTATTTTGTCGAAGGATTTGCTTCCACCACAAGCAAAAGAGAGGTTGCAAGCTAAGGCTTCTACCTCCCAGCCACAAGCAAAAATGAAGGAACAAGCTAGAGAGACGTTGTGGTATCCATCATTGACTAAACGGCAGTGAGTGGAGGCCACCCAACAATATAGAAGTAGATTTGAATCTGCTAGTGGAGGGAGAGAGCCGATTTTGATGGAGTACAACATCGTCGAAGAACTCAAAAGGATACCAGCCAAGGTAAGTCTGTATGACACCTTGCAGCTGCCTGGACAGGTGAATCTCTTACAAGAATCCCTGAAGACCACACAAAGTAAGGGGAAGGCTCCAGCCTAGGTAGTTATGGCTCAAACTCTGACCTCTTCAATCACCAGAAAAAATAGACCACCACCTTTTTATCTTTCATTGAGAATGGAGGGACATGTGGTGCATAATTGCCTCATTGACTCAGGAGCAGCTACTACTGTCATGCCTAAGGCAGTATGTGATGTCATAGGCATGGAATATACAAGGACTAGCATGGGAGTTTTGTAGCTAGATGGTACCTCAGTAAAGACGGTGGGCATAATTAAGGATGTTCCTATCTCCCTGCACGCCATGCCTCAGATTACTGTGATCCAGGAGATCATAGTAGTGGACCTAGAGCCATGTTTTGGTATGTGTCTCTCCCGAGAGTTCACGGCTAAACTCGGGGGTTACCTTTCTTTGGATTTTACTCATTTGGAGGTGATCCATAAAGGTAAAAAGGTGAAAATTTTCAATGAGAAGCCTTCCACATTTCATGTGGAGAGAATAGATGAAATGGACAGGTTAGCAAATTCGGTGCACATGATGTCTGAAGAATTTGGCGAGCTTGACTTAATGGAAGAAGCTTTGGAAGAGCTCCGCCCAGAAAATGAATTTTCCATGGCCAATTTCAACGCCATGATGGAAACTGACTTGGGGTGTTACTCCATTTTTAAGCCTGAAAAGGCTAAAGAAAAGAATGATGAAAGTCAAGACCAGCTCTGGAAGCTCTATTTCGATGGAGCACGATGTAGAAATGGCACTGGAGCTGGGATTGTTCTAGTATTACCTTATGGGATTCAATGATCCTATTCATATCGTTTGACCTGGAGCTGCACAAATAATGTAGCAGAATATGAGGCTTTATGCCTAGGCCTCAAGAAGGCTGAGAAACTTGGAGCATGACAGTTGCAAATCTTTGGTGACTCCGAGCTGATTGTCAATCAGGTGACCAATAAGTGTGTGTCCAAGCACCACTATCTCAAGAACTATCGCAACAAGGTCTGGGACCTGTTCGAATCGTTCTCTGCTCTCAACATGCATTTCATTCCATGAGAACAAAATAGACATGCTGACCTGCTGGCTTCCTTGGGAGCAAATTTTTCACCAATCGAGCAGGTGGTGAGAAGGCCAAAAATAGTGAGAATGGTGTATAGGCCCTCTGTCCCAGACAAGGACACCTTTTGGCAAGTCTTCGATAGCGATGAGCAAATTGTTAACTTTTTGGTTCAAGAAGCTGCCACCATCAAGGGAAGGACCTTGGAGCATGAAGAAACCGAAGGCCCGATTCGGTTGTGGAATAACCACATTTCTAAAGGCCTCATTACTCTAGAAAGCTTGTTTGATCGAAATGATCGGTCCAAGAAGCATCGGATCGAGGTCGACGAGAAAGAGTACATGGAGCTTCAGTTGGAGGCTGATAAGGTCATCAAAATTGGGACCGATTCTACTCCCGTTGAATTGCAAGAGATCAGACAATTGTGTCAAGAGTTTTCTGACATCGTGGCCTGGAGCTACGAGGATCCGAGGGGATATGATAAAGAGATCATTCAACACACTATCGAGCTGGAAGAAGGAGTCAAACCCTTTAGGAAGAAGTAGAGACCGATGAACCCAAATATTGAAGCCCTCATGAAGGCCGAACTTGCGAAGATGTTGCAGGCCAAGATTATATATCCGATTAAGCACTCGACTTGGGTTGCTAATTTGGTTTTGGTCCGTAAGAAAAATGGAGATATACGGTTGTGTGTGGATTTTCAAAACTTGAACCGAGCATCCTTGAAGGATCACTACCCATTGCCTCGCATTGATCAGATCCTTCACGTTGTTGTTGGGGCTCAACGCTTTTCATTGCTAGATGGATTCTCTGGATACAATCAAATTTGGGTCAGGGATGAGGATCAGCACAAAACCGCGTTCACAACCAAGTGGGGTACCTTTGCCTATCAACGCATGCCCTTCGGATTGTCCAATGTTGGGGCTACATTTCAAAGGGCCATGGACATCGCATTTGGGGAGCTTTTGAATAAGATCATTGTCATCTATCTCGATGATATGACTATATTTTTGCACAAATGAGAAGAACACTGTTCTCATTTGAGGCAGATATTTGAGAAATGTCGAGAGTTTGGCATTTCCATCAACCCAAAGAAGTCCATTTTTGTAGTAAAGGAAGGTAAGCTCTTGGGACATGTCATCTCAGAGAACGGTTTGGCAATTGATCCATCGAGAGTTGAAGCTTTGAAGAAACTATCGCTCCCTGCCAATAAGAAAGAGTTGCAATCTTTCTTCGGGCAAATCAATTTTGTCAAAAAATTTATTTTTGACTTTGCCCGAGTAGTCAAGCCCATGACTGAGCTATTAAAGAAAGATGCGGAGTTCAAGTGGACAACTCAGAGGAAAGATGCATTTCGGGAGATTAAAGATAGAATTGCACAAGCCCCTGTGTTGATCAATCCGGATTATTCTAAGGACTTCATTCTATATGCAGTTGGAGAGGACGAAAGCTATGTTGCAGTGCTTACATAGAAAGGAGACGATGGGGATGAAAGACCCATTGCTTTCCTTAGCCAGGTTATCTTACCCCATGAGGAGAGATACAATTTCATTGAGAAGCAGGTCTATGCTATCATGAAGTCTCTCAAAAAGTTTAGGCACTTCGTATCTCAGAGCAAGACGATCGTCTACGTCATCCACCCCGATGTAAGGAACTTCATCATTCAGGGCGAGATGGGTGATAAGCATGCTGGTTGGATCACCAAAATTCAAGAGTTCGATGTTGAGATCCATCCAACCAAGTTGGTGCGGGGTAAGGCCTTATGCCAGCAATTAGCAAAAACTATGGCCTCTGAGATAGTTGATCATCAAGTGAACGACCCTGCTGAAGAAAGGAATCTAGTGAACATCTTTGCACAAGGCCAAGATTGGGCAGATGACCTTGTTAAGTATTTTTCAATGGGTAGATGTCCCCCACAATTAAATGCTTCGCAACGGAGAAGGTTTCACCTACAAGCTCTTAGGTATGTATTGTTGCCCGAGGGATTGTTCTTCAAAAACATTGATGGAGTTCTCCTAAGGTGCGTTAAGGAACCCGAGAAAGCTAGATTCCTGGAGGAGTTTCATTCTGGCATGTCGAGAGGACATTACGCTGGTAGGCCTATGGCCTTAAAGATTATTCAGGCTGGTTACTATTGGCCAACTTTGTTCGTGGATACTTTCAAGATTGCTCAAGCTTGCGACAAATGCCAAAGGTATACGGGACGGATCAGAAATGCACCATTGCCCCTACATCCAATTCAAGTAGAAGCACCTTTTCAGCAGTGGGGGCTGGACTTTATTGGGATCATTGATCCAAACTCTTCAATCGGACACAAGTACATCTTGACGGCTACTGATTATTTTACAAGATGGTCTGAGGCCATTCCAACCAAGGCTGCAAATCAGGATGTGGTAATCACTTTCATTGAAGGACTGATCATGCATTTTGGCATTCCTGACGCCATTATCATAGACAACGGAACTCCATTCATTGGAGCCAAGCTAGGAGAATTTGCAAACAAGTACGGTATTTTTCTGAAGACATCCTCTAATTATTACCCTCAGGGGAATGGCTTGGCGGAATCTACAAACAAGAACTTGCTACGGATTTTAAAGAGATCCTTGGGGGATAATAAGAGATCTTGGCACCTTTTGCTGAATCAGGCCTTATGGGCAGATAGAATTTCGATCAAGAAGTCTATCAAGACTTCACCATACGCCCTGGTATATGGGAAAGAGGCAAGATTGCCTATTCATTTAGAACTGCCTGCCTTGCAGCAATTGAAGGAATTCTCGGATGATGAAGAAAATATGGATCCTATGAACATACGATTGGCTCAGTTGTTGCAGTTGGAAGAGCAACGTTCTTTGGCCTATGATGAGTTTGCTAAGCATTCACAGGCGGTTTCAAAATGGTTTCACAAAGGTTCTACTGACCGCACATTCAAAGTGGGTGATTTAGTCTTAAAGTGGAATGAAAAGAAGGCCAAGCCAGGGATGCACAAGAAATTTGATGCTCTGTGGGAGGGTCCATTCCGGATTGCCAGTACAAGTGCAGCAAATTCATTTTATCTTGAGGACTTGGAAGGTAATTCACTTCCTATCTCAGTGAATGACTTTCATTTGAAAGCCTACATTTCATGATGTGAAAACATAGTGTTACCTTGTACATTTTTTTTTTTTTATATAAAAAAAAAAAGCACCACTTGTAGGAGTCCCCCTTTGTACAAAATTCATCAACTTTGGCTCCTTTTGCACACGAGCCTGTGTATGTCTATTTCTCTCTCTTTTCTTTTCCTTCCCAATAGGTAGTGGCTTCCATCTACTTCTTTCTTCCACTTCCTTATTTTCATTCCCTTCCTCTCCCACTCCTTCCACTGTACATAATCAAGCCACTACTATTGTTTCTACTCCCCTCTCTGATGTTCCCGTTTCTTCACTTCCCCTTTCTTCCAATCCTTTGTCTTTTGAGCACTTCTCCATAGTTCCCACCGCTTTCTCCATCCCATCTACTTCCATTTCATTATCTATTTTCATGGAATCCCAGCAGCTGGTAGCACAGTAGCGCCCTCTTCAGTTGTTGTATCTACCGCTTCTACTCCTCCATCTTCCACCATTCCATCATTCACCATTCCCATTCCACGACCTGCACATCTACCGGTCATCACCCCATTCATTCCCATTTTTGCAACCTAGGTGCTTCTCACCACTGCCATGGAGACCCTTTCACAACACCTGGTGATTACCCAACTCAACCGAGCTAGGCAAAATGCAGTAGTTAAAGGAAGAAGGGAAGTTCTGCTATTCCTCAAATTTCTGTTGAAAGTCCTATTTTAAGTGTCGAGCGCCAGCAAGAGCTTGTTGCAGTAGCCCACAGAAATGTCCAACATCAACCAGCACTCACTTCTTCTGCTCCTCCAGCTTCTTGACTCTGTTGCCCAATGAATAAAGGCCTGGGGTTCGTGCATACAAAAAATGTATACCCCGAGAGCCGCCAAGAATGTTGGCATTTTTGCCACATTTTTTTGTTGTTGTTCATGCAAAATAATGCACAAATTGTAGAGATACTCACTCCTCTGTTTGTCCCTCCAAGCACCTCGAAAGGGATAATTAGTAAAAAACAAAATCTCTACAAGTTTTGTGCCAAAGCAAAGTAAGTTAAAAATGTCACGATATCGCGACATGTCGCATTTTCATGCTAAAGCCAAAAAAAAATGAAAATGTCACATATCGTGACATGTCCATTTTATGACAAAAGAAAGAAAGGAATGAGAAGACTGCAAGAAAGAAAAGAAAGAAGAAAAATGTCACGAATTTGACATGTCACATTTTCGACAAGGAGAGAAGGAACAAAAGAGAGAATGTCAGATCTGACATGTCACGTTTTCTCAGAAGTGCAGAAGACGAAATCCAAGGAGAGGAGGATGTCACGATTTCGTGACATGTCACATTTTCGCGACTAAAGGCGACGAAAGGGCCAAGCGAGAGGAAGATGTCACGATTTCACGACACATCATGTTTTTGCGACTAAAGAAGACAAAAGGGTAAAGTAAGAGAATATTGTCATGATTTCGTGACACGTCGCATTTTCGTGACTGGTAGCAACAGGAGAAAGCAGCGAGGGAAAAATGTCGCATTTTCACGATAGAAGCGACAACAAAGGCCCAATAAAGTTTTGTCTGCATTTTTCTTCATATTGCATAGGAGAACGTAAGGAGAAGAGGAAAATGAGGATCGAACGAAGTAATGTTTTAAAAGCTCTCCAATTGGTTTTGAGATCGAGGTCAAAGAGGCTCCAAAATTAAATGTTTCGTTGTTTACCTATGTGCGCAAGATGGGAGAACGTGTTAAATCATGCAGTTTTTGAAGCCACCAAAATTAAAGATGCCTCCGGTATTAAAATCTCTTGTTCGTGATCTCCTAACACTTCAAGCATGCCCCGAGAACAGTCATTTAATGAAGAAATGTGGTCCCTTGTTTTCGTTCGATTTTCAAACTTGATCCATAAAAGCAGGGAATGTGATTTCTCCGAGGCAGATTTAGGGGGATTGTTTCTCTTTTCAAGTGCATATTTTGTGGATCTCCTCTTCAAAATCTGTTTTATGTTTTAAATGCTGCGATTCGAAAGGGAGAGGGAAGACCTCTATAAATACTAATGTACATCTCAAGAAAAAGGGGAGGACCTTTTTGCAAAAATTGAAGCAGAAATCCTAAACGCATTTTGCTCTGTTCTTAGAGTCTTTTGAGTTGGTGATCCAAACTGATGTTCATGTGATGCTTTCTGTGTAATTCACTTCTTCTTAGTCAAGTGCTAAAATATAAGTTGAATTCTGTTGTTCTGAATTTGGCTATGTTTTCATTTGAACATTTGAAGTATAATTGAAGGCAAACTTATGGTCAATGTTTGATCCAATTTTTGTATGTGCATTCTAAGAATCAGTTGTTGCTTATCTTTGGGATTTAGTTTGAGGTTATTTGCTATCTGAGGTTGTTCTCCCTATCAACTGTCGGCTTCAGCCATATTTCCATCTCTTTCTATTATTTCTAACCCTAAACCTTGAAATCAGTTTAGATTAGTTTGGGAGCCAGCCCTCTCTGGAGATTGGCCCGGGAGACTTCTCTTTCTCTCGGCCTTTCAATGTTGGTCGGGTCTAGGGCACATTTTATATGACTAGGCGGATTCGTGACCAATAGGTTAATTTACATATTAAACATTATCAAAAGCTAACAGTGGTATCATAGGCATAAGTGACTTTGACAAGAGATAGGGAGAGCTATTGCAAGGTTTGGACTTGCAGAGTTTTTTGAAGTTGTAGAGGAGAAAATAGTGAAGGTGAGGAGATTATCTTTGGAAGGTGAAACCAGAGAAGATTGGATAATTTCTATTCCAAGAATAAATTTGGAATAGAAGGAGATTTCATGTCTTGAATTCATACCTTGATATTGTTGAGATTGGGAGATTAAGAGACCCAAGAAGGAGGTCCTATTGGATAAGTTGATAGATTGAAGGAGACTGCAAATTATATATTAGCTAGAGTATTTCCACAAGATTGTGAAGACTAGGACTCAACACAAAAGCCATTCCACTAGTTTCAAGAATAGCTAGTGAAGTTGATTTATTTTAGAATTCTAGAAATTGTAACATATTTGGTACTACTATCTAAGTTTCTTGTTGTAGAAAATTAACACCCATAAGTTGAGAATCTTCCTACAATGGATAGATAATAATTTCACCTTTATTTTCTAAAAGTCTATGTGCTTTAATCATGTAGGGATTAATTATTTGTTGTAGAAAACTTGAGATTGAAGATGTCCAAGAAAAAACCCTATTGGATATTGAAAATTGAGGATACTCAAGAAGGAAGTCTCCATAGAATATTTCAGATAAGAAAGTTGCAAGTTGAATAATTTGAAGAGACCCAAAAAAGGTTAGATTAAATAACTTCCAATTTTAGAAGATAGAAGATTGTAATTTGAAGATTGCATATTGGAGATTGAAGAGGCTTGTGCAAAAGGTTCTCATTATATATTGGAGATTGGAGATTGGAGATAGAGAAGACCTAATAATAGGTCCTATTGTAGATTTTACAAGAAAAATACTTTAAGATTCAAGATATTGAGAGTAGAAAACTTTGGAGATCTAGTAGAGTGATCTCATTGCAGAATTCCTATAGTTGAGAGATTGTAGAAACCAGGAAAGGGTTTCAATAGAAATTTGAGAAGATAATTTAAAGAGTCAAAGAATATTTGAATATTTACATAAGTAGAAGATCCAATAGAAGTGGTATCAAGATATTACAGAGAATAAGAAGAAGTATAGAGAAAGTCTTGTTGCATATTTGGAGAAGTGGTCATTGAAGGAATATTGGAGAAAGCCAAAAGTAAGAGATTGCAAGTAGAGAGGAGTAACTTTGTTGAAAAAATTACCAGTAGAGGATATTTGAAGAAATTTCACAACAAGATATTGTGAGCAAGGATGTTTCTGATTTGGGACAATTATCACCATATGATAACAAGCCTAATAGAAATAAGTGTTTGGCAATAAGTTTGCCAAATTTTGGAGAAGGAATTCGAATATCTCAAGACATTCAGATTATTGAGAAAGGAGACATCATAGGATATTATTTTTTGAAGTTAGAATTTGACAAGGAGTTTACAGGAGAAGAGGATATAGAAGATCCCAAGGTTTTGGTAAATCTAAGGCCAACCATAGATTTTTTGAAGGTTGATTTGCAAGAGAAGTTTCTAGGTTTTGGAGCAGATATTGAAGGGTTGTAGGAGAGTATATTGAAGGTAGCCTAGAGCTACATTTTGAAGTACCCATAGATAAGATACTGAAGGTGTGTATACAACAAAAAAATATAGCATTTTAGAGACTCTCATTGTAGGTTTAATCCAACAAAATAAGGAAGGAGGTGACTATAGAGTTACAAGTTTATGAACACCATTAGGGATAGCATTAATAACTGCTAGTTTCAGCATTTGAGATATCATATTTGGAGGATATTGGAAGTCACAAAATCTTATTTTGTGAATAAAATTTGAGGGAGATAGAGAGCTACAAATTTGGAGATTTTTGGGATAGTTGTGTGAAGTGTTGTTTAGTAGCAAGAAAGGATAAATTTGGGTAGCAATTAGAGCTACAAATTTGATAAATTTTTGTGAAGATACAAAGCTTACAAAATTCATATTACATTTAGGGGCGAATCATTTCACCAAAGATACTAGCTAAAAGAGAATAGAAAGGTATGCAATACAAGTTTATTAGTTGAACATTACATCAAGTTTTAAGAAGCACCATATTATTATTTGTGATCTACATTATATTAGTTGGAATCTAAAAATTAATAACTTAAAGGAGATCTTTAAAACAATGTGTAAGTAGTATTTACACCTTAGGATATACAAAGATAAAGTAGAAAATTAAAGGAGAACTAAGAAATACATAGTATTGTTAATGAATGTTATGTTATAGTCTTTAAGAAATGCATATTTATTGAAGCAAAGTGAAAGCAATAAATTAAGCCAAGTGAAGACCGGACAAGGATTACAAGTTCAAAAAAAATTCTAAGTGTCTAAAGATACTAGAACATGCATAAGCATATTGGATGAGCACAAGCATTGAGAGGCATCAAGATAAGGCATCATTGTAGAAGAAGAATCACTACTCAAAAAGAACAAGAGGAATTGCCACTGAAAAGGAGTGTTACCATTGCTCTAAGTAGGGAAAGTGATCAAAATTTACACCATTGAAGAGATGTGGATAGTGTTAGAATTTCCCAAGAATAGACATGGAAAGCATTACAAGAATTATGAAGAGAAGAGTAGAATTGATTTATTATTCCATGGGATCAACTTTGTATAAATAGCAAAGTTGATCAATGTGAGTTGTTGAATTACAAAATCTCAACAAATATGAACTAGTCTAAACTGAGAGTTCACCTGACTCATGGAAGAGTGGTAACTCAAGTAAGACTATCCTAGTAGAACTTAAGAGAACAAAGTTTTATTCTAACAACCCCCTTAAGTGATACTAGGGGTGAATGTAACAAGAGGATATGAGTCCCAACAACAAGGATTGATGAGGTACTCATGTACAATGAATTTATAGAAGAGATGGTAAAAAAAAACACATGGGAAAAAACCATCTTTCAAGAGGAAGAAGAAGAGGTATGTCTTCCGATGGTGAAGATTGTCCTCTATTGAAGATAAAAAAAATGAGTCCTAAAAATATTGCCTTATGAGGTACTCATGTACAATGTACTTACATATAGGAGAGATGGTGAAAAAACCACATGGGAAAAAACCATATTCCAACAAGAAAAAGAACAATAAGAAAAATATAGAGGTGAAAACCTTTGTACACCCTTCTAATGCAACTGCCTAACCCCAAGTTTCTCTCGCAAATGAATGTAATGTAGAAAAGGAAAGGATTTGGTGAAGATGTCTGCAATTTGATTTTTTATGGGAATGTACTCCAAGTTTAGATCCCCTTACTGAATATATCACTGAATGAAGTGCATGTGAATCTCAATGTGCTTTGTGCATTGATGCTCAACTAGATTACAGGCAATATGAATTGTGCTTTCATTGTCACACCAAAGGGTAATGGGTTGGTCATGAAAAAAACCAAATTCCCTTAGTATCTAAAGAAGCCAAAGAGCTTCCTGACTGACCAAAACTATTGCATTGTATTCTACCTTTGTAGATGATAATGCTACTGATTGTTTTATGCATGGCCAAGCAATAGGTGAAGAACCAAGACAAAAAAATAGCCATATGTGGAACATTTGTCTTCAACCAAACTTGCCCAATTAGAATCTGTGTAACCAATGATATCCATGAATCCTCCTTCATATAATATCCCATAGTGAGTAGTTCCTTGCAAGTAGCGAAGTATTCTCTTCGTTGGTTGCCAATGGCTAAAATGAGGTTGATGTGAGAATATAGATATTAAACCAACATCATATGAAATATCTAGGCGAGTATGAGTGAGGTATAATAGACTTCCTACAAGTTGTATGTAGAGAGTAGCATCATTTGAGCTGGTGTTTGAAGTATAGGATCTTCATTTTGGTTATCTAACTCATGGATGGAATATTCATTATATTGAGGCTCAAATATTGGTGATGGCTTGAGAGAATCAATGTCGAAAGAAGATGATTGAGGATATTTATAAGGGAATGTTTCATAAAATGAATATTTATGTGAAAAAATATTTCATGAGTTGTGGGATCAAGGAGCCTATAGGCTTTCATTTCCTTATAATAGCCAAAAAAGATGAGTTGCTTGCTCTTTTTATCTAGAGCCTTCCTCTTTTTCTTTGGGATATATGCCCAAGTAGAACACCCAAAAACTTTGAAAAAAGAGACATCGGGTTTTGATCCAGTTCATGCTTCCTCTAGAGTCAAATGACCAAGAGCTTTATGAGGTGTGTGATTTTGAATATAATTTGCACAATTAATTACCTCAGCCCAATAAACTGCTGGAATATCTCTTGAGTGGAGCATACAATTTGCCATTTCTTTTAGAGTTATGTTTTTCCTTTCTACAATGCCATTTTTCTAAGAATTATGGGAGATTGAATGGGATTGATTATGCCATGAGTTGAGAGAAATATGGAGAACTTATTACTGAAGTATTCCCTCCCATTATCTATACAAATTTGCTTGATTTTACAAGTAGCTTGATTTTAAACTAAGGCCTTAAATATTTTGAAGTGGGATAGAACCTCACTTTTGTATTTTATAAAGTAGACCTAAGTTATTCTTGAAAAATCATCAATGAAGGTTAAGGCATATTTTTCTCCTTTGAAAGAAGGCTCTGGAAAGACCATCAAGTCACTATGGATTAACTCTATAGGGGATGAGACTATTTGAGAACCACTTGGGTGAAAAGGATATTGATGTTGTTTTCCAAGATCACATCTAGGACATACTCCATCAATAGAAGAAACTTTTGGCAATATTGTTACGATTTCATAAGTACTCAACTCCTTTAGATAGCTATAATTGAGATGTCCAAACCTCTCATACCAAATTAGGATTTCAATATCTCCATGTGCAACAAAATAGGATGCCCCATATAAATTTTTGAATCCCTTGAAATAAAATAGGTGAGTTTTATGGTCAATATCTCCTTGAGCTATGATAGAGTGTGGTTCTTGAAAGTCTCTTATATCAACTCCTATTGGTGAAAATAGAATTGTTTTACCCTTTGCAAAAGTACAAATCTGATAGATGGAGAGGATATTTGTAGCTATATTTGGTACATAGATAACATTATTGATACAACCACCATAAATGGATATGTCACATTTTCCTTTCATCGGGATAAAGGATGAGTCACAAACTTTGTTGAGCAAGGTGCAGCAAAAGCATTGCAAAAGTATTGTCATTGTTGTCAACACAGACAGATTGATGCAGTTGATGCAGTTCAGAGGTCAGTCAGAACAAGTACAGTGAATTTCCAAGAAGAAAGAAGTGGCCCAGATTCAAAAATTTGCAGAAAAAGACAAGTAAGAAATTTATGTCGTGATTTCACGACAAAATGGAGAGAGAAGGTGCAACCGAAAATGTCATGATTTCGTGACAAAAATGAGGAGAGAGAAGGCACAGCCAAAAATGTCATGATTTCACGACAAAAATGAGGAGAGAGAAGGCGCAGCCAAAAATGTCACGATTTCGTGACATATCGGAGGAGAGAGAAAAGCTAGAGAAACTATCACGATTTCGTGACATGCTGGAAGGAAAGAAGCAAAGTTGAAAAACTATCACGATTTCATGACATGTTTGGAGTAAAGGCGCCAAGGATGAAAAGTGTCACGATTTCATGACAAGTTTGGAGAAGCAGCGCCAAGGACAAAAAGTGTCGCGATATCGCGACACGTCGGGTTTCGACCCAAAGAGGAGAGAGAATGCAAGGCACAAAAGTGTAGCGATTTCGCTACACGTCGGAAAGAAAAGCGCTAAGGCACAAAAGTGTAGCGATTTCGCTACATGTGGAGTTCAAGAGAAAGAAGCAAAAGTGTAGCGATTTCGCTACATGTGAAGTAAAGGAAGATTCACAAAGAAAAGTGTAGCGATTTCGCTACAAGTCGAAGTTTCATGAACCAAAGCAAGGCTGGAAGTGCAAGGCACAAAGGTGTAGCGATTTCGCTACAAGTCAAAGTTTCGCGGAAGAAAGTAGAAGTGCACAAGACAAAGTTGTAGCGATTTCGCTACATGTAGATTTTCGAGGCGAAGCAAAGAGAAAGTGCAAGTGAAAAAGTTGTAGCGATTTCGCTACATGTCTTGATTTCGCTAGTGCATGAAGAGAGAAATGTACGGATGCGAAAGATGTCACGATTTCATGACATGTTGCATTTTCATGGGTGAAAGGCAAAGAACAGCGCTAAGGCAGAAAAGCGTCACGATTTCGTGACATGTTTCGATTTCGCTGAGGCATGCGGAGAAAAGTGTACGACAGTGAAAAGTGTCACGATTTCGTGACATGTTCCATTTTGGAGAGAGGGGGCGTTCAAATGTCCCTTTGGAGAGAAAGAGCGAGGCGAAAGTGTCACGATTTCGTGACATGTCTCATTTTCGCGGGTAGGAGACAGTAAAGAGCTAGAGGCAGTAAAATGCGTCGCGATTTCGTGACATGTTCTATTTTCACGGGTGCATGCCGAGATAAGGTCTAGGAGGCAGAAAACGTCGCGATATCGCGACAGGTCAGGTTTTCACGGTCAACTATCCAGAAAAAGTCAAATGGGCAGAAATGTCGCGATATCGCGACAGGTAATAGTTTGGCGGGTAAAAGCCGAGAAGCATGCATAGTGACAGTTGTCGAGAAAGCGCAAAAGAAAATCATGCAGCCAGTTAGGTAAGAGTTAACTGGAGTTAGAACTACAGTTACAGGTGGCAGAACAACGCATTAAAGAAAAGAACGAGGCCGTGATTTGCATGGTAGCAAAAGTGTAGAAATACAGATAATCCCGATAAACAAGAAATCCTCTCGGTGGTTGCGTGTGTCAGACATGGAAGTTGCGAGCAAAAGAGAAAGTTCGACGTAGAATTGAAAAGAGTGCCATCAAAAAGTGTAAAGGTGCCGAGAGGTAGAGGTTAAAAGAAAAGAATGAAGAGCATCGAAACACGCAAAAAGGCTGTCAGGTTGCACAAAAAAAGTTGTCAGAATGAGCAGAGTAGACTGTCGGAATAAGTCAGAAAGTAGCGGCTAAAAGACAGAGCGCGTCAGAGAGGGTTTGACAGATTGAACGGAGCTTAGAATGCATGGAAAAATGGAGGGAAAAATAGAGCCATTTTTTGAAATAGTCGTTCGATTGAACCAAGTATAAAGAATCGAAAAGGCACAGTAAGTGAGGTTACTGCAACCGTGTTTTATCTTGAAAAACCAAAAAGCGTGGTTGGGTAAGAGTGTTGTATGAATAACAGCTACAGAACTGAAACCTGTATATTATTCTTGAAAATCAAAAGAGAGGTTTTAGATTGTAATAGAAGATATTGAGTTTCTAACAATTCTCTTTATGCTTCTATGAGATTGATTTGAATGAGCAATAGACCAGTGAGGGTCTTGTAAAAGAGAAGGCATTTTTATGTCAAACTATTATTCAAAATAAAAATCCAAGTTGGTGCTTGGTAAAAGGGGTTGGTGCTCCTATCTGTTGTAGCAGATAAATCAGGGGTTGGTGCTCCTTCCAGTGGGTGCTGGTAAACTATTTGTAAAGATTGAATCCTTGCAAAGGCTGGATTTGGATTGTAGTCCAAACAGTCATTTTTTGAGGAGTAGCCACATCGGTGAACCTCGTTAAATCTTGTGTTGTGTGATGCTCTTGTGTTATACTTGCTATATCTATTTTTAAGCTTGCATTTTTAAGTTTTAAGAGTTGCAGATTCAAATTTTAAATAGTTACACTGATTCACCCCCCTCTCAGTGTCATTGTGAGAATATCAATTGGTATCAGAGCAAGGTACCTGAACAAGCTTAATCAGCTAAGGTGATCTTGGAAGATACACAATGGCCGGTGGTGAAGGATTTTCTTCCAACAAAGCTCCTTTGTTCGATGGAACAAATTACTCTTTCTGGAGACTCGGGATGCAGACATATCTGTGTGCATTGGGATATGACATTTGGGAATCTATTGAAAATGGATACACAATACCCTCTGCTCCTCCATCAGATGCGGCTGAGAAGAAAAAGTTTGAGAACAACTCTAAAGCTAAGAATGCTATTATGTGTGGGTTAGTAGACAGTGAATTGATAAGGATCATGAGCTGTAAATCGACAAAAGACATATGGGACAAACTGCAGAGCATTCATGAAGGAGATGGCAAGATCAAGGAAGCCAAGCTGCAAACACATCGAGCCCAGTTCGAAGCATTAAAGATGAATGATGATGAGAACATAGAGGCCTATATTCTGAGAGTAAATGGAATCATAAATGCTATTAGAGGACTCGGTGAGGAAATAGAAGATGCAGTTGTTGTGAAAAAGGTACTAAGAACTCTCCATAAAAGATTTGATGCTAAAGTTTCTGCCATAGAAGAAGCTAAAGATTTAAATTTCTTTAGTATGGATGAAATGCATGGTTCTTTAACAGCATATGAAATGAGAATAGGACAAACTAAGCCCTCAGACAGAGAAGCGGCTTTTCAAGCACAGAAAAATATAAGAGCTAAACAAGAATCTGAGGAAGAAGAATCTACAGATGAAACTGAAGCAAACTTTGTTAGGAAACTAATAAAGGGAAAAGGAAAGTACAGAGGTAAGCTACCGTTCAAGTGCTTCAACTGTGGAGGCATCGGGCACTTTGCAGCAAAATGCCCAATGAATGAGAAAAACAAAAGTGATGAAGGGACACACCAAGAAAGAAGTGTCTGGAAGAAGAAACCACATTTTAGAAAGAGGAACTTCAAGAAGAAAAGTTTCATTTCCAAGAATGTTGACTCTTCTGAAGACAGCTCCAGTGAGGACTCTGAAGAAGAAACTGGTGAAGCCTTGTTCATGGCTTTTGAAGAAGAAAGAACAGAGGAAACCCAGGAGTGTGATGAAAAATTAGAGGATGAGGCTGAGGTAGATCTGGAAGGTGAGTTGGTTGCTGCACTTGAAGAGTTAAGTGCAGAAAGGAAAAAGAATAAAAAGATTTCAAGAAAATTTGAGGATGCCAACGAATTAATAATCAGTTTGAAAGTACAGACTGAAGAATTTAAGAAAAAGTCTGAAGATTTTGAAGCACAGCTAACCGTGAAAATAGATGAGTGCAATAAGCTAGAAGAAGACATAGTTGGATTAAGGATGCAGCTAGAAGAGATGAATCGGAAATTGAGTTGTCATCATAAATTTGAAGACAGTTCTACGAAGCTGAATAAAATGTTAAATAATCAAAGGCCTACGGGCATCAAATTTGGTTTGGGCTTTGATGAAGGAGAATCCTCAAAGGATTCAAAGGCTATAACTATAGAACCAATAAAGAATAAAGATAAGATCCGGGTTGATCAAGAAAAACCGTATCATGCAAAAGAAAACCATAAGGCCAAGCATGAAAGAAGTACTGCCAATGATGGATTCACCAAAGTCACATATCAAAGAAGAAGAAGACCCATGGCTCCTACTACAACATGGCAACAACCATTACCCAGGTACACTCGTTCCTTTTCTGGTTATTGTTTTAAATGCAATGCATATGGTCATAAAATTTCAAATTGTAGATATAATGTAGAACAAAGGAATTTCACTAGTAGAAATATTTTTTCACCTTTGATAGATTATCCTGTAGAATGTTATAACTGTCATAACTTCGGACATATTGCAAGAAATTGTCGTAGCTCTTTTGCAGGAAATAAATACCAGGGAAGAAAGTTTCAACCAACTGGATTGAAACAAAACAGAAAATTTCTCGAAAAATAGGCACAAGCCAATGAAAGGGAGAAGGCAAAACAAGTGACCAGATCTGCTGTCAAATCACAGTGGAAAGAAAAGGAACAACCTAAGAAAGATAAGGAATCCTTGATCGTTCAAACAACTCTCAAAGCCCAGAACAAATCTGCACCATGGATTCTGGATAGTGGATGCTCCAGTCATATGACCGGAGACAAACAGAAGTTTGATAAGTTATAGACTTACGAAGGTGGTTCTATAAAATTTGGAAACAATGATGGAGCCAAGATAGTGGGTAAAGGATCAGTTAAGTTAAGTGACGGAAAAATCAACTCTAAAGAAGTCCTTTTTGTGGTGGGTCTGAAGCATAACTTACTGAGTGTAAGTCAAATTTGTGACAGAGGTCATGAAGTAATTTTCAAGAAGCGGTTGTGAAGTAAGAAAGACAAAAAATGGAAAGTTAATAGCCACTGGACTGAGAACTTCTAGAAATCTGTATACTCTCTCGGAGACTTCAGAAGGAGCTTGCTTGGTTGGACAGGAAGAAGAAAATTGGTTGTGGCACAAGAGACTCGGTCACATAAGCTTTGATAATCTGGTAAAAATCAGCTCAAAAAGGGCAGTAAGAGACATACCCACTATTGGTAAACCTTCAAATAGTATTTGTGAGTCATGCCAAAAAGGGAAGCAAACCAGAGCCACTTTCAAAGCAAAAGAGTACTTCACGAGCAAGCCGTTAGAACTAATTCACACTGATTTATGTGGACCCATGAGAACGGAAAGCATAAATGGATACAAATATTTTATGCTGTGTATAGATGACTATTCAAGAATGACATGGGTACTATTTTTGAAACTTAAATCAGAAGCCTTTGAGATGTTTAAAACTTTCAAAAATCTTGTTGAGAATCAATCGGGAAAAAGAATTAAATGTTTAAGATCAGATAGAGGAGGAGAGTTTATTTCAGATGAGTTTGCGAGAATACTGTGAAAAACATGGGATTAGAAGACAGTTTTTGACAGCAAGAACACCTCAACGAGAATGGAGTAGTAGAAAGAAAGAACAGAACTATGCAGGAAATGGCACGGACCATGTTGACGGAGAGCAGAATTGCTGACAGGTTTTGGAAAGAGGCAGTTCATACTATAGTTTACATCTAGAATAGGTGCATGTTGAGGCCGCATGAAAGCAAAACACCTTATGAACTGTGGTTTGGCAAAAAGGCTACAACAAAATACTTCAAAGTGTTCGGCAGCAAGTGTTACATTAAACGGACTGAAGACAATCTTGGCAAGTTTGAAGATAGAGCTGATGAAGGTATTTTTCTTGGTTACTCAACAAAAAGCAAAGCTTACACATGCTACAACAAAAGACTAAAGAAAATTGTGGAGAGTGCGGATGTTAAGGTTGATGAAGGTAGGAAACAAGAAATCAGCAATAATGAAAACTACCCGACTTATGAAGAATTTATTGAAGAAGATGAAGATCAAGAAAAAGAAGAGAGACAGAAATCAGATTCAGATGATTTAGAAATAGAAGAAAACAGGAAATTCAAAATAGGCAGCTGGCAGAAAAATCATCCCAGAGAGCAGATTATTGGGGACCCCACGAGTTGGTATTCAAACAAGAAGAAGAGTAGTAAACAACTACTCTCTGTTATCCAACATTGAGCCCAAAAATATTATTGAAGCAAACACAGATGAAAGTTGGATGGAGGCAATAAATGAAGAACTAGATCAAATTGAGAAAAACAAAACTTGGGAATTAGTACCAAGGCCCGAAAATAAAAACATAATCGGTACTAAATGGATATTTCGAAACAAACTGAATGAAGACGGAAAGGTTGTAAGGAATAAAGCAAGGTTGGTCTGTAAAGGATATGCTCAAGTTGAAGGGATTGACTTTGAAGAAACTTTTGCACCAGTGGCCAGACTTGAAGCAATCAGACTATTTTTGGCTTTAGCAGTTCACAGAAATTTCAAAGTTTATCAGATGGATGTGAAATCAGCCTTTCTAAATGGAAATCTTGAAGAAGAAGTGTATATTGAACAGCATGATGGTTTTCAACTCTGTGATAATCCTAACTTTGTTTGCAAGCTGAAGAAAGCATTGTATGGCTTGAAACAAGCACCTAGATCTTGTTATGCAAGATTGGACAGCTATCTCACTAAGCAAGGATTCAAGAAAGGTATGGTGGATAGCAATTTATATATCAAAACTGAGAATGGCAATTTCATTGTCCTTGTTGTTTATGTAGATGATATAATATTTGGGAGCAACAATGATGAATCATGCAAAGACATAGCAAATAAAATGCAGAAAGAATTTGAAATGTCTATGATTGGTGAACTTTCATATTTCCTCGGACTGCAAGTTAATCAAACTGAAAAGGGGATTTTTATTTCTCAAATTAAATATGTGAAAGAAATGCTGAAAAAGTTCACAATGGAGGATAGTAAGCCTGTTAGCACTCCCATGACAACAGGTTGCAAGTTGAGCAAGGATGACAAATCTCCGAGATGTTGATCAAACAATGTACAGATCTATGATTGGGAGCCTATTGTATTTGACAGCCACCAGACCGGATATCTTACAGGCAGTTTGCATGGTTGCAAGATTTCAAGCTAGTCCCAAAGAGACTCATGTGACAGTTGTGAAAAGGATTTTTAGGTACCTCAAGGGTACTATGGAGTATGGGCTATGGTATCCAAAAGGAAAAGACTTCACTCTTTTTGCATATTCGATGCAGATTGGGCAGGATGTATTGATGACAGAAAAAGTACCAGTGGAGGAGCATTTTATCTTGGAGATAAGCTGGTAGCATGGCACAACAAGAAACAAGAATCAGTCTCTCTATCCACAGTAGAGGCTGAATACATTGCAGCAACAACATGTTGTACACAGATATTATGGATGAGACAAACACTGAAAGACCTTGGTATTCACTTCAATGAGCCAATTTCAGTTAAATGTGATAACACTAGTGCAATCAACATCTCAAAGAATCCGGTCATGCATTCCCGCACCAAACATATTGCAATCCGGTATCATTTTTTGAAAGATAAAGTTGCAGAAGGAGAGGTCAAATTGGAGTTTGTTCCAACCACAGAGCAAGTAGCGAGATATATTCACAAAACCATTGCCCAAGGAAGTTTTTGAGTACCTTCGAAATAAGTTGGGAGTAGTCACACTACCCAAGCACTGACTAGCTATGGGGAACACATTCTCAGGGGGAGCATTAAAATTATTTATGCTCGAGAATGTTGTGCATAGACTCAGGGGGAGTCTGCAGCAGCCCTTTGGTATTATTGGCAAAGGGGAGAAAAGAAATTGAAATTGCACATGTGTTGCCAACAATTCCAAAGGGGGAGATTGTTGAGCAAGGTGCAGCAAAAGTATTGCAAAAGTATTGTCATTGTTGTCAACACAGACAGATTGATGCAGTTGATGCAGTTCAGAGGTCAGTCAGAACAAGTACAGTGAATTTCCAAGAAGAAAGAAGTGGCCCAGATTCAAAAATTTGCAAAAAAAGACAAGTAAGAAAACTGTCGCGATATCGCGACATGTTTTCTATCGCGATTTCACGACAAAAATGAGGAGAGGAAGTCACGATTTCTGACAAAATGAGGAGAGAGAAGGCGACCAAAAATGTCATGATTTCACGACAAAATGAGGAGAGAGAAGCCGCAGCCAAAAATGTCATGATTTCACGACATATCGAGGAGAGAGAAAAGCTAGAGAAACTGTCACGATTTCGTGACATGCTGGAAGGAAAGAAGCAAAGTTGAAAAACTGTCATGATTTCGTGACATGTTTGGAGTAAAGGCGCCAAGGATGAAAAGTGTCACGATTTCGTGACAAGTTTGGAGAAGCAGCGCCAAGGACGAAAAGTGTCACGATATCGCGACACTAAGAGAAAAAAAGTGTAGCGATTTCGACATGAAGTAAAGAAGCAAAGGTGTAGCGATTTCGCTACAAGTCGAAAAAAGTAAAGGTGTAGCGATTTCGCTACATGTGAAAAAAAGGTAGCGATCACAGAAAAGGTGTAGCGATTTCGCTACAAGTAATGTTCAAAGTCAAGTGAAGTGCAAGGCACAAAGGTGTAGCGATTTTCGATAAGTAAAAGTGCAAGTGCACAAAGTTGTAGCGATTTCGCTACATGTTAGATTTTCGATGGTCGAAGCAAAGAGAAAGTGCAAAGTCAAAAAGGTGTAGCGATTTCGCTACATGTCTTGATTTCGCTAGTGCATGAAGAGAGAATTGTACGGATGCGAAAGATGTCACGATTTCGTGACATGTTGCATTTTCACGGGCGAAAGGCAAAGAACAGCGCTAAGGCAGAAAAGCGTCACGATTTCGTGACATGTTTCCGATTTCGTTGAGGCATGCGGAGAAAAGTGTACGGCAAAGCCTTGAGAGAGTGCAGAAGCGAAAAGTGTCACGATTTCGTGACATGTCCCATTTTCAGGGAAGAGAAAGAGCGAGGGCAGAATGTGTCACGATTTTTCGTGACATGTCTCAGTTTTCGGGTAGGAGACAAAAGAGCTAGAGGCAGAAATGCGTCGTGATTTCGTGACATGTTCTATTTTCATGGGTGCATGCCGAGATAAGGACTAGGAGGCGAAAAACGTCACGATATCACGACAGGTCAGGTTTTCACGGTCAACAGTGAAAAGAGTCAAATGGGTAGAAATGTCGCGATATCACGACAGGTAATAGTTTTGGCGGGTAAAAGCCGAGAAGCATGCACAGTGACAGTTGTCGAAAAAGCGCAAAGGAAAATCATGCAGCCAGTTAGGTAAGAGTTAACTAGAGTTAGAACTACAGTTACAGGTGGCAGAACAGCGCATTAAAGAAAAGAACGGTTGTTACAGGGCCGTGATGTTGCATGGTTGGCAAAAGTGTAGAATTACAGATAATCCCGATAAACAAGAAATCCTCTCGATGGTTGCGTGTGTCAGACATGGAAGTTGCGAGCAGAAAAGAAAGTTCGACGCAGAATTGAAAAGAGTGCCATCAAAAAGTGTAAAGGTGCCGAGAGGGCAGTTACGTAGAGGTTAAAAGAAAAGAATGACAGAGCATCGAAACGCGCAAAAAGGCTGTCAGGTTGCATAGAAAAAGCTGTCAGTATGAGTAGAGTAGACTGTCAGAATAAGTCAAAAAGAAGCGGCTAAAAGACAGAGCGCGTCAGAGAGGGTTTGACAGATTGAACGGAGCTTAGAATGCATGGAAAAATGGAGGGAAAAATAGAGCCATTTTTCGAAATAGCCGTTCGATTGAACCGAGTATAAAGAATCGAACAGGCGCAGTAAGTGAGGTTACTGCAACCGTGTTTTATCTTGAAAAACCAAAAAGGCGTGGTTGGGTAAGAGTGTTGTATGAATAACAGCTACAGAACTGAAACCTGTATATTATTCTTGAAAAATCAAAAGAGAGGTTTTAGATTGTAATAGAAGATATTGAGTTTCTAACAATTCTCTTTATGCTTCTATGAGATTGATTTGAATGAGCAATAGACCAGTGAGGGTCTTGTAAAAGAGAAGGCATTTTTATGTCAAACTATTATTCAAAATAAAAATCCAAGTTGGTGCTTGGTAAAAGGGGTTGGTGCTCCTATCTGTTGTTGCAGATAAATCAGGGGTTGGTGCTCCTTCCAGTGGGTCTTTGGTAAACTATTTGTAAATATTGAATCCTTGCAAAGGCTGGATTTGGATTGTAGTCCAAACAGTCATTTTTTGAGGAGTAGCCACATCGGTGAACCTCGTTAAATCTTGTGTTGTGTGATGCTCTTGTGTTATACTTGCTATATCTATTTTTAAGCTTGCATTTTTAAGTTTTAAGAGTTGCAGATTCAAATTTTAAATAGTTACACTGATTCACCCCCCCTCTCAGTGTCATTGTGAGAATATCAAACTTCTATGCTACAAGTTGAGTTGGAGCAAATTGAAGTGAATGACTCATGTGATGAAGTCATATGATGAGTTGCTCATGAATCTAGAACCCAAAATTTTGTAGAAGTTTTTATAGCTTTGCCTTGAAACTTTAAGGCTTTTCCTATCTGCTTCTTAGTGTCTATCTTGTGATCCTTCATTTTTGCCTCTAGTTTTTGAAGTCTTTTCTAGCATTTGTTCCCAGAATGACCATCCTTTTTGTAATGTGTACAAGTTATGGGGTCTCTTTCTTTCTTTTTGAATTTTTATTTAGTGGTGGTGGATGCTACTAATTTTTTTGAGGAAGAGGGATATATCTCATATTTTGCAAGTTTTTTTTCCTCTCTAGTTAGCCTATCACAAAAATCCTCTAAAGAGGGCATTTTAAAACTTGTACCAAGTGCATCTTTTGTATATAAAAAAGTGGTTGCAAAAATTTGAAATAATCCATTTAACTTAGAGAGAATAAGATAGATGCATTCTTCTTCTATTTTATTCTTTCCACTACCTTTTAATTGAGTGAGGACCTCTTTAAATTTGGTGAGAAAGTCAACAATATTGTTGAAGTCTTCAGGAGATAATGTTGTTAACTCTACCTCTAGCTACATTGACCTTATTTGATCCACTTTACCAAACAAGTTCTTTAGTTTTTGCCAACTCTCAAATGGATTTTTACATTCTAAAATGTGAAACCATAGGATTTCATTTACATTTGTGCTTATAATACCCATTGTTTCATACATCTTTCCTTTATGAACAAATTTTTCATATTTCTTTTCAAATTCAAGTTGCTCTTCTTCTAGTAAGTGTGTGAGCTATTTTTGAGAAATGAGATTTAATATATTTGGTTTCCATGTGTGATAGTTATGATGGGTGAGTAGATCAATTGTATTCATTTTTTCCAAATAAATTTTTAGTGAACCAATAATCCCCCCTTTAACTTCAAGAACTTTTTAGAGAATACAATGATGCACTAGCAGAAACACCTGTTTAATGAAGGCAACATAAGCCCAACATTTATACCAATCTCTTCAATTTACCCACCCTTACGTGAGGGAAACTAAAATTAAATGAGGAGAATTGATACATGGAACATAGACTTATGAAGCAATAATAATAAGCCAGACCCATATATCAAATATTCTCAATTACCTGCCCTTATGTGAGGAAAACTATAAGTTAATGAGAAGAACGATACATGGAACATAGGTGATTATTAAATATTTGGGCCAAATTTGATGTGCTCTTTGAAAATATTTTAATTTTTTCTTGCTTGAGTGTTCAAATGTTCATGTGTTTTTAAAAAAAATAGTTATGTAGGTAGAACATTTAGAAGATGTTGAAATTGAGATGTAAGCAACAATACCAAGTGGCAAAAAGGTGCCAAACTTAGACTTTACCACCAAACTATCCTCCTATAGCTGCCTACTTAAAGGAATGTAGAAAAAAAGGAACTTTTGTGAACAAATCCAAGGACCAAAATATGCAAGGACCAGCACTAACAACCCCCCTGAAGTATTCAAGATAGGTGCAAGAAGTAGCACCTCAAAAAAATCCCCCCCAAAATTGTATTAATGAGATTACAATAGACTCTTTCACTCTTTGATAGCCTTGGTATAGGCTCAAGAAAATAGTGAAAAAAGAGTCATAGATTTGAAACCCAGAACAATGATCCTTCACTTTGAGAGCCTGAAGGTTACAATTTTGTAGAGGAAGAGCACTTAGAGTAAAAAAATATGACTCTTTACAATATACTATTTTCAAAGGAAAATAATAATAAACCAAAATATATTAATGCCTTAGAGTATAAGGCTATCAAGAAATCCAGTGGTGAGCTCTTTTTACTGCATCATGTGTCTCTCTTCACTGGAGTTCGAGACGAATGAAGTTGCTCCTTGAAAGGTGTTGATGGCATGTTTTAAAAAAAAACTTTAAGAAATGACTTCTGTGATGACAAATCTGCTTTTAAAAAAAACACACAAGCTCACCAAGAACTTTTCCAAATCTGCTCCAACAAGCTCACCAAGAACTTGTCCTAATATGCTCTAGAAATCTCACCAATAACTTGCCCAAATCTGCTCTAACAAGCTCACTAAGAACTTGTCCAAATCTACTCTAGAAAGCTCACCAAGAACTTACCCAAATCTGCTCTAGCAAGCTCACCAAGAACTTGCCCAAAATCTGCTCTAAAAAGATCACCAAGAACTTGTCCAAATATGCTCTAGCAAGCTCACCAAGAACTTGCTCAAATATGCTCCAAATCTATCCATAAATTTGTCCACAATGTTAAATAAATCAATTTTTATTCATCAAATCATATTCAAAAACTTACATATATATATATATATATATATAACGTAAGGAAGGTGAGGAAGGAGGTTGGAGAAGAAGGAGGAAGGGAGTCGGCGTGGAGGGATAAGGGAAATGAAAGGAGAGATAAGGGGCAAAATAATAGGGGAAAAGGAATATGAGAGAATAGGGAGAGGAGAGAATATCGGGAGAGGAAAAATAAAATAAAATCTTTCCGATAATTTAAACCTTGCCGACAAACACTGTTGTTTTCACATTGATCCTAGAAAAAATAGATATTTCTAGGCCTTAACCCTCTTCACAGTGGCAACATTATCCCCCTTAAAGTTGAGAGGACTGACAACACAGTCTCTCAGCTTTATAAATTGAGCTTTAGCCATCGATTTGGTGAAGATATCTACAACATTCTCCAAAGTGCAGTAGAATTGAAGCTCAACAATTTCTTGCTCCACCATATCTCAGATGAAGTGGTACTTCATACAAAATGTTTCATTCTACTATGGTGGATTGGATTGTATGCCAACTGAATGGCACTGATGTTATCGCAGTAGATTTTGGTCGGACCACTTTGCTGTTCTCCAATCTCTTCCAACACTTTTCTTAGCCACAAGGCTTGAGTACTAGCATAGGTGATTGCTATATACTCAGCTTCTGTAGAAGATAATGCTACCACAGTTTGCTTTTTGGAACTCCAAGTTATTAGTCCTGATCCCAGACTAAAATAGTTCCCTGAAGTTGATTTCCTATCATCAATGTTGCTATCCCAATCACTATCATTGAAGCCTAAAAGCTTGATAGTGGTATATTTATGGTACTGGATTCCAAAATCCAATGTACCCTTCACATATCTGAGAATTCTCTTAGCTTCCTACAAATGCAACTCATAAGAGCTAGCCATAAATCAAGAGACAAGAGAAACAACATACTGAATATCAGGTCTGGTGTTGGCGAGAAACATCAAAGTCCCAACCATGCTTTTGAAAGTGGTCACGTCAACTTTTGATGCTCCATCATCTTTGCTTAGTTGGATCCCATGTCCAACTGGAGTTGCAACTAGTTTGCAATGCTCCATAGAAAAATTCTTGATCATGTCCCAAGCATACTTATGTTGACAAATGAAGATCCCTGTATCTGACTGATGAACCTCTATTCCAAGGAAGTAGTGCATTAATCCAAGATCCTTCATCTCAAACTGCTTCATCATGGATTTTTTGAACTCCATATTCACTTTTTCATTACTACCCATGAATATGAGATCATGCACATACAAGAAAACTATGAGGATGTCATTACCTTGATTCAGGTAGTAGAGCGTGGGTTCATTTTTGCTTTTGATGAACCCATAATATTTAAATTACCCATTAATGCATGAGTACCAAGCTCTCGGTGGCTGGTTGAGGACATAAAGTGCCTTCTTCAGTTTGTAAACAAGATGTTCCTTGTATTTCTCTTAAAATCCCTATGGTTGCTCAACATACACTTCTTCTATCAAGTAACCATTGAGAAATGCACTCTTTACATCCATGTGTTGGACTTTCCATCCCTTATGTGTAGCTAAGGCAAGAACTGTTCTGATAGTATCTTATCTGGCTACAGGAGCAAAAGTATCTTCATAATCAATTCCATATTTCTATGTAAATCCTTTTGCAACCAACATTGCTTTGTGCCTTTCAATACTTCCATCAGCATTGAACTTGGTCTTGAAGACCCATTTGCATCCAACACATTTCTTGCCTTTAGGAAGCTTTACTAGCTCCCAAGTGTTGTTGTTTTTTTATAGAGGTTATCTCCTCTTTCATGGCATCTTGCCAATTTTTTTGAGTACATGCCTTCTCATAACTAGAAGGTTCAAGCTATGCACTAGTTAACAAGGCATAGTTAACTATATCTCCCCGAGGTTCTTGGGAGTCATCATCACCATACAAATGCATATTTTCAAGTCTTTGCAAGAATGAACTCATTTCACTAGCTTGACTTCTAGTATATCTTATTTGAAAGTTTTTATCCAACATCTGATAATATGGATGATGTTGGAGTGTTATCTTACCTTTATATGGAGAATCGATGTCCATTGGTGAGGAACTTACTGATCTTTGTGGAGAAGGACTTGGTGAATAAGTTGAATCAGAAAATGAACTTGGGTTTGTGGAAGGAGACTGCTTACCTTTCTGTGGTGTCTGCTGTTGCACCTGCTTAGAAACTACATCATTGGATTCATCATCATTGAATATTTGGGGCTTACCCCATTCTCCCCCTTCATCAAAAATCACATCCCTAGAAAGCACAGTATTTCGAGTCTTGGGATTATAGAGTCTGTAAGCTTTTGTGTTCTCACAGTACCCTAGAAATATGCATGCCTGACTCTTTGGATCGAGCTTCTTTCTCTGTTCATCAGGAATGTTTGAGTATGCTAGTGAACCAAACACTCTGAAATGCTTGACATTTTTTTTCTTACCATACCATTCTTGGTAAGGATTTTTCCCTTTCAAACTTGAAGTAGGGCTCCTATTCAAAATATACACACTAGTTCTGGCTGCATCTACCCAATACATATTCCTCAAATGCTTCATCTGAAGCATAGATATTTCCATCTCTACAATGGTGTGGTTCTTTCTCTCAGCCACACCATTCTGTTGTGGAGTGTAGGTAGCAGTGAACTACCTCTTTATTCCATGTTCTTTACAAAAATTCAAAAATTCATTATAGGAGTATTCTCCTCATTTATTTGATCTGAGACACTTAACAAAATATCCACTCTAATTTTCAACTCTTGCTTTAAAATCTACGAAGCAATAAAATGCCTCATATTTATGCTTCAAAAAATATATCCAGCAAATTCTTTAAAAATCATCAATGAAAAGAAGAAAGTAAGAGTTTTTACCAATGATTTTGGTTTGCATTGGACCACAGATGTTCGAATGCTCTAGCTGAAGTGGATGACTAGCCCACCATGCTTGCCCTCATGGAAATTTGGCCCTGGCATGCTTGCCCAAAGCACAACCTTCATAGAATTTTTTATTATCTTGAACTTTAGGAAGTCCAGTCACCATCGCTTGAGAGGTTAAAATATTCAAACTAGCTAAATTCAGATGACCGTATCTCAAGTGCCACAACACACTTGGATTTGAAATAGCAACATTTTCTAATTGATCTCCCCCTGGATGACCAAACTTTAAAGGTAATAACCTATTCTTTTTCATTGGCACTTGTGTAATGATTCTATTATTATTATTTTTATCAAAAATGGTGCATTTACCCTCATAAAAAAGCAACTTGTAGTTCTTTTCTAACATTTGACCAACACTTAAAATATTGTGTTGGATATGGGGTGTATAATAGATATCACCTACTTGCTTGATGCCTTCTTTATTTGGAACTTCCATGGCTCCAATGCCTTCAACTGCCAATGATTTATCATCTCCTAATTTGATGCTGGATTTGTATGAGGAGTTTAGAGTAGCAAAGAGTTCTTCTTTGCCACTCATATGATTTGAATGCCCAGTATCCAAGATCCATGTATCATTCATGTTCTGATCTGCCTAACCATATTAGAGAAAGAGATTTGTGGCCTCTTCCTCTTCTCCAAAATTTCCAAACTGACTGCTCTGGCTGCTACTGCTTCCTTGTGAAGGCTTTGTCCAACAGTCACGAGTATAATGGCCAAGTTTGCCACAATTGTAGCAAGTTTTTTTTATTTTTCTCCTCCTTTGCCTCTGCCTGATTGTTTCCCTCTATTTTGTTGTCCTCCTTTATTCTGTTGTTCACCTTTGTTTGAGAATCATCCTCTGTTCTGATTTCCTCCTCTATTAGGTGTTCCATCTCTCTGATTATTTTTGCCTCTACCTCTATACTATCCTCTACCATGGCCTCTACCTCTGCCTTCATGAGAAGTAAAGGCTTTATCATCTCCTCCATAACTTGTGGAAGGAGTTTGTTGTAACCTCTCTTCATGTGAGAGAAGTGAGCCAATGAGGGCTTCAAAAGATAGAGAAGTTAGGTCTTTGGATTCTTCTATAATTATGGCAACTGAATTCCACTTAGGAAGAAGTTTCATCAACACTTTCTTCACTATAACCTCAGGCTTAACATCTTCACCTAGAGTGACCATTTTATCTACTATGGCTTTAACCTGCATGCAGTAGTCTCCTACTTTCTCATTTTCCTGCATTTTGAGATTTTCAAAATCTCTCTTCAGTGTTTGAAGTCTAACCTGTTTTACTTGATCACTACCTTGAAAGCTTTCTTTCAAAACTTTCCAAGCATCTTGAGCTGTGACACAGGATGCTATTCTAGGAAAAATACTTTTATCTAGGGCTTCTTGTAAATATTATAGGGCAGAGGAATTATTTTTTGGGGCTTCTTTTCTAGATTTTTTATCTACAGCACTCAAAGCTACCCATTCAACAGTTGTGGATTCTGTATACCCTTCTGTTACAATATCACATAAACCTTTGCCAATAAACATAGTTTTCATCTTTATTGACCAGTATTCATAATCACTACCATTAAAATCAGGAATTGGGAGACTTGTATTTGAGGCAATTTCAAAAAGCAAACTTTATTTCAACTTATAACAAGTAGTACAAAGAAGTACAAAATAGATCACTAATTTAAATCAAATCTAGCCTTTTTAATATGCTTACTGATTCGGCATTCTTCTTCTTGAGGATCAGCCAAAACTTAAAAGGTGAAGTTGTCTACTTCGTCTTCACTAATTACAATGACTTCTGGTGCTGCTGCTGGCTCATAACTTTTGTTGAGAACATCTCGTTCTTCAGTTTTAGGTTTCACCTCCACTGGTTCTTCTAACTCTTCTTCTTCTTCTACTGGTTCTGGATTAGGAGAGCGTGGTGTATAGCTCTCACTCGATTCTATTTCGGGCATTGCAGGTGTATAACTGTCACTGGATTGTTCCTTAGGTATGACTTCAATTGAATCGGACTCCTCCACTCGTTGTTTGAAGATGTTATCCTCTGATTCAGCCTCGTATCCAGAATTGGGATTCCTCTAGTGGGCTATGACTGCGTTTTGTAATTGGGTGAAAACTGTATGCAAACCGTATCTCCAAACTTTTTTTTCAAACCATTCGGCATTCTCTCTTTGTAAAAGAGAACAAAGAGCATGATAGCATTCGGTTGATCTGATCATCTACTCATCAATGCAAAAAACAACTTCATTAGAGTCTCTAAGGTTAAAATTTTTACCCTTTTATAGCCGTTGATGCTATTACAAAACAAATATTTATCCTTGAATGGGGTTCCAAGGGGCATCGCCCTTGGCATGCCACCCCCGTCATGAGACGAGGAGTCCAAAAATTTTGGAGGTGCTAAACGGGCATTTCGGAAGACTTCCCGACACTTTTCCAGATTCACAATATGCAAATTTTCACTTTCCACTTTTCACAAATTTTCTCCAAAAAAAGGTTTCCAAATTTTTTTTTTATAAAGCCCTTTTTT
Source organism: Wollemia nobilis (assembly GCA_028583015.1). NCBI lineage: Eukaryota > Viridiplantae > Streptophyta > Pinopsida > Araucariales > Araucariaceae > Wollemia > Wollemia nobilis. The sequence goes on from JAQPPZ010004987.1 coordinate 98,496, forward strand.
TAAAATTTAATAATAAATAATGCTTTTAATAAATTAAAAATAACTATATTAATAAAATAATTAAAAGCATTTATTTGAAAATTAAATTCAATGTAAAAGCAACTTTAATAAAAAAAATTAATAAATTTTTTTTTAAACCTTTTATGAAATGCACTCCGACGGGTTTTGAACTCGTGACCTCATGCAAGCTAACGAGCACCTTTACCACTACATCGTGCGGCTCCTCTGAAAACAAATCCGCCTGCTCTCCCTCTTAAGGCTACTTCGTGGCGATAACCACAAAAAAAATTTGATTTTCCTAACCTGATGGGATTCGACCCCGGGTCTTCTCCTTTGTTGGTGGAAGGTTTTAACTACTAGCCCATGGCTTTCGGTTGAGACAATAGAGGCACGAGAGCCTCTATAACATCAAGCGACGACAATTTAAAAAAAAAAAATTGAACTTAATATCCCACATGCACCGTGTGTGGGAAAATTTGGGTTTTTAAAATCCCAACACGACTATGAAAAATCGATTGCCTTTGGGCAATCGACATCACCTCCTTTTGACACTACTTTAACCAATGACCGCCCTCCTTGCTACCAGCTATGTCACCACCTTGATCTACGTGTCACTACCATGTGTCCTTCCACATCTGTCTTGAATCACGTACCTATCACGTCAGTTCCTCGAACTACATGCACTTTGCCAAGCCCGTATGCCTCAGCTGTCTGCTTCTAGCTATCCCTAAAATATCCTTGAGATGTGTGTCATGTTTGTTCTTGGTTTGCATGCCACATGCTTTGTCTCATCGAGCATGCCCCTGGCATTGGCTTTGATACCAGAATGTTAAATAAATCAATTTTTATTCATCAAATCATATTCAGAAACTTACACATATATATAGAACGTAAGGAAGGTGAGGAAGGGGGTTGGAGAAGAAGGAGAAATGAAGTTGGTGTGGAGGGATAAGGGAAAGGAAAGGAGAGATAAGGGGCAAAATAATAGGGGAAAAGGAATATGAGAGAATAGGGAGAGGAGAGAATATCGGGAGAAGAAAAATAAAATAAAATCTTGCCAACAATTTAAACCTTGCCGACAAACAATGTTGTTTTCACACTAAGCCTAGAAAAACTAGATATTTGTAGGCATTAACCCTCTTCACATTGGCAACACATAAAACTATCCCAAAATTATCCACAAAATTGTCCCAAAACTATCCACAAAGCCTTCTCAAAGGCTCAATCAATCATGCTCAAGTAGCACTCAAATCTCATCCACAAATCTATCAAGGCAAAGCTCAAATATGAACTCAACAATGAATGGCAATGTACTCTTCAATGGATGACAACAATGATCCACAATGATCTCAACTCAAATCAACTCATAGAAGCATAAAGATAATTGTTAGAGAATCAATATGTTCTAAGCTCAATCTTCAACTCAACTCAAATCAATCTCAACTCAACTCAAGTCACCTCATAGAAGCATAAAGAGAATTGTTAGAGACTCGATATGTTCTAATCTCACTCTCAACTCAAATCAGAATTATGGAATAATTTTTTCATGGAACTTGACCAATCACCTCACACAATCACTTGACTAGGCTCAATCAATTCAACTCAACCAATCACCACAAGGGACTACTCTTTCTCACAAAAACCCTAGTCCAAGCATGTATCAACCAACTCAAATATTTCCAATAATGCTCAACCACAAATATCACATAACAATGATACTCATGTTATTTTCAAGTTCTTTCACAACCAATGGGCTTCAATGACTATGCTTATAAAATAAGGTTTAAACACAACTCTCAAACCAGAAAACCTTAAAGCATTTAACCAAACACATTCGAAAAGGAAACCACAATCAATCCTTTTCACTCCAATGATATTTAAGAAATCAACCACCATTAACAATCAATAGGAGAATGTGCCCACACCTTTTTTATGCCAAGAAGTTGTCCACAAAAATTGCCACACTAAACACAACTTTCCTTTCCAATCTCAATAAGGGTTAGTGGACTTCAAATAATAATCACAAGATAAAGCATAACTCAATTTACACATTTTTACTCCAACTTAATAAACACATCCACCAAAGTCCTTTTAATAAAAAACTTGTATCAAAAATAATAATCAATAAGGCTCTCAAAAATATTTTATAACAACTCCTTATTTCTCCTAAATCTTAATTTTCAATTTCATGAATATCAAATTTAAATCAAAAACTCATCTCCTCTGAAATAATAATCATAGCCCTTATAAAATTAAATTTTAATTAAAACTTTAATTATTCCTTAACCACCTTATAAATCCTATCATAGGGCATCAACCAAATTGAATTAAAGCAAAACGTAATTACCTCCTCAAGGGGATTCGAACCCCCAACTTGCACACACTACTAGCACCTTAGCTGTGGCTAAGGTTGCTACATGAGCTAGCCACTCGTTCAAAAGGAAAAGGCATGACATGCCTTAATTCCTTCTTCCCTTCCACGCAAACCAAAAGTTCTTAAAGCGCTTTCCTTCCAATACCTTCGAATGCAGTCAAGGAGATTCAAATCTTGACGTAAAGCGCTACTACACACCTTAACAAAAGCCAATTTCCAATACACCACTCTGCCCACAATGTATTGGTCTTTCGACCAACCTTGGATTTATTTGTTGTCTCCCTTTTCAAAACGATTTTCACAGGAGCTCTCTTCGGATGCTTAGCCAATGATTAACACGAGCAAGGATTAATTTCAAATGAACCTTAGGATCCTCATTTATATAGTCTTCTCCTCATTTTCTATGACATCGTCGCATTATTGATTTTCCCTATTTCTTTAGACGTCGAGGCTAACTTTAATTTTAATTTTAAAATTAAAATTTTAATTTTAAAATTAAAATTAAAATTTTAAATAATTAAAATTTAAACTAAATATTTAAAATTAAATATCTCCATCATCGGGGCACATTTTTCAATGAAACGAAAGGCCAACCTTGGTTTTAAGAAAAATCCATTTCAAATATGCCATCAATGGTTTTAAATAAAACCTTTTATTTTTATTGCCTTGGTTTTCATAAAAACCTTGAATTTATCCATGCTTTCCAAAATATCATCTGCCCACCAAAACTCAATGTGATCCATATGACGTCAATGATAACATAAAATAACTCAATTTGCCAGCAATTTAACCTATAAGTGTTGTGATATTTTCCTCTTTTGCATCTTTGATAATTATGATAGCCTCTCTTTTAAAACATTTGTCATTTGTTTCTTTCCATCAAAATCATCTATTAAGTTTTGAGAATAAAACTAAAGTTTGTTCACTATTTCTTCACTATATTTATTGAATGCATTTCTAATAATTTATTATATGGTATGCAATTCAATTTATGATTTATTTCCTTTGAGGTAGTAAACCTTATGACTCCCAAATTTCTAAATAATATAGATTTTGTAAATTTTTAATTTTTTCTACTCCTTTGATGTAGAAAACCTTTTAACACCAAAATATTAAATTTGCAAAATTTAATTCCTTAAAAAACATATTTTAAATAAAAAAAAATTCTAATTTCAAAATCCCTTTAAAAAATTACTAAAAAAGTTCAAATTACTTCAAAACCTTTAAAAAAAAAAAAAAAAATCACACTTACAAACCTTAACAATCATTTTAAGTCCAATTAATTTAATTCTCTTTCTAATATTTAACCTTAAAAAATTAATCTATTCAAACCTTATCACTCCACTTAATTAATTTTTAAAAACCTAATTAACCATATCTAATCCTTATTACTCCACTTTAATTTTTAAAAACTTAAATATGCTTTATTTTCCTAAATACTTTATAAAGCATTGGAAATATTTGTAACATTAAGTAACATTACCTAGGTTAGTATGAATCTTATTGAAGTGTTAGTGCTACATGAATGTTTCTACTTGCATGAAAAATATCCTCTTTTCCCAAATGATTACCTTTTTGAATCCTTAACCCCTCATGACTCATTGAGTGCTATAACCTTTCTTGTTGTTCATTATATGCTTCAACTACAATGGTGAAATGATAATTCATTGAAAATGTTGGCTATGCTAAGATTTATCTCCTTATCTACTGGCTATGTTGTGTTTCTCATTCACTACAATGGAGATTATTTATGCCCTTTGTTTTTGGATTTCACTTTGAATAAGCCAAATAACTTCTTTTATTCTACACTTAGAGACATCCAAGTGTCTCATATTTTTGTCTACACTTGGAGGAGGCCAAGTATCTCATTCTCTAGTCTACGTTTGGAGGAGGTCAAGTGTCTTGTTCTCTAACATATACTTGGAGGAGGCCAAGCATCTCATTCTCTAGACTACGCTTGGATGAATCCAAACATATCTTATACTATAGTATGCTTGAATAGGTCAACCGATCTATGCTTCTATGCTATGCTTGAATGAGACCAAGTGGACACTTCTTCTATACTATACTTGTATGAGGTTGAGTGGTCTCTTATCTTATGCTTGTATGTTGAGAAGTCTCTTATTATATTTATTTAAAGAAGGCCAAATATTTTCTTCCTTATATTTTCTTGGATAAGGCCTAGACATATCCTTCCTTGAATTCTCTTAGAGAAGGTCAAGTTGAATCTCTTTTTGGACTTTTATTTTTTATATATATATCTTCTTCTCCTTATATTCTCTTATGTGTGTAAAATTATGGTTGGCTTATTAGTTTATTGTGCTACTACTATTTTCAAATATGATCACCTTCAACTACAATGTTGGATTATATTGGTCATAATATTCCAATTTTGGCCCTTGTTGACCATAATATTCAATGCTTATTTTTCTTGAATGCTCTTCTGAAATGTTATTTGCCTTCAATGTTACGCTTGATATTTATCTTAACTACTTATACTTATTTTTGTATCTCTTCAATGCTATACTTGCTATTCTTCTTGTTCCTTTCAATCCAATGCTTGAAGCTATATAAAGCAAGATCTGTATGTTACTTTATCCTTCAATACTGATATGTATTTCTTTTTTTCTCTATTATTGATTTCTTCTTATTCTGCCACTTTATCTATGTGGATGATAACTCCACTCTTTTCTTCTACTTCTCAATTTTTTATACTAGACTCTAGTGCTATTCTTCTATATACTTGAGTTCTTATTCTATGTGGATAATAGATCCACAATGTTCTTCTTCTTCTTATTTATACTTTCTATTCTTTTATCTTCTCTGTTTTATCTCTAGAAGTTGAAATTCTTCTCTATATTTGTAGGAAGCTTCCCAAAATTCTATATTTTAATATTTGTTGCCCTTATTTTATATGTCAATCTAAAATCTTCAATGTATTAGCTCACACCTAAGTACTCAATATGATTCTCCTCCTTAATAGAGAACCCAATATTAATGTTATAATGGCACTAAATATCCTTGAATGATCATCTATATTCGAAGTTGATTTTACCTCAAACTTCAATCTACTAATTCTTAATTTTTTCAAATTTCAAAAACTTCAAATTTCAAATGAATATCAAGTTGGCACTATCCTGATCAACTAGCTTTCGATTTGATTCTACCTCAAAATTCAATATACAAATTCTTAAATCACTGTTAGGTTGGCTTTATCCCTAAATGACCAAATTCCTTCTGGCTTGGTTCAACCTATCAATAAATGTCTAACTTCTCTTCTAAGTTGGCTCTTATCTTCAATATAGTTGAGTCCTAGTCTTCATTGGTTTTCCTTCAATCAAGTGGAAATACCATAGCCTATTCTACTCAATATGAAATTTAAAAATAGATACCATGTTTACACTACCTTTAAAGTGGACAAAATCTAAATTAAGTTTATAAAAAATGGACAAAGCTAGTTAATAATGGTGGCTAATAAAATGAACTCTATCAGATTGGATAGAGTTCAATGGTAGCTCTGATACCAAGCTTTTCTACCATAAAATATCACATGTTATCACATAGGTCCCAATATAAAATAGTTGTGATATTAAAGATCAAAATAATCTTATAATAAGTATAATAATATGAGAAAATTAATATGTATATCAAGTCTTATATGATAAATCAAATAACATTCATTTATATATTGAAATATGAATGTAAATAGCCCAAATGATTGATGAACTATGCATGAAGAAAACATACGATATTAATTGCTTAAAATTCTTTATACAATTTTTATTTCTTCTCTCCTTATTACAATGAGATATATGAATATCATATAACTATTGTATTTCCTTCCTATGGAGAATTATCTTGAAAATATAGCCATAGCAATGCGACTTTTCAAGTATTTGACTATTTCTCTCCATATGATAATTTTTCGTGACTCTTGGCTTATCAACTTGCCACTTGCATACTAGATGGACACTTGATTGTAAAAAACTTACACACATGACTCTTACTGATGCAGGAGCATCTGAAAGCACCAACAGTAGAGGCATCAAGTTGTGAGAAAGCCACTTCAGAGGAGTTGACTCAGGAAGCAGAAGTCGAAGGCGGGAAAAATTTCTCCAAGGCAGAGGGAGAAGAATGTCACGATTTTGCAACGTGTCGTGAAATCGCGATGAAAAATGGCCAAGTTAGCACATTTGGGAAAATGTCACGATTTTGCGACATGTTGCGAAATCGTGACAGCAAAGCAGTGGCAGGAGCAAATGCGGAAAGCAGTAGCGAAATCGCGACGTCTAGGTGAAGCAGAGGTGAAGGCAAAAAAGAGTAGCGAAATCGTGACATCACGATTTCGTGACATCGCAAAATCATGACGTCAAGGCAAGGAGGAGGCCATGGTAGAAAGTTGTAGCGAAATCACGACGTCGTGAAATCACGACGTCCTGGCGAGGCAAAAGCAGAAGTGAAGAGTTGTAGCGAAATCGTGACGTCGCAATTTTGTGATGTTGCGATTTCATGACATGTAGTGGAGGTGAAGGCAGGAGCTGAAAGGTGTAGCAAAATTGTGACATCACAAAATCGCGACGTCGCGAAATCGTGACGTCAGAGTGAGGCGAAAGTAGAAGTCGAAGGGAGGAGCGAAATCGCAACATCGTGATTTTGTGAGGTCACGAAATCACGACGTCGATTGAAGACGAAGGTGAGGGCGGAGTTGTCGAAGGGCTCCCAAGGCTGTGACAGGATGGAGTTGAAGGGGGGTCATGAAATTGTGACATGTCACGAATTCGTGACATGTCATGAAATCGCGACCCCAAAGGGCTACGACGAGGAGAAGGCGCATTTGGTCGCAATATCGCGACATGTCACGATTTTGTGACCTGTCACGATATCGCGGCTAGGTGAAGGCATAGCCAAAATTGAATACGCAGACGGCCAAGCAAGGCCGAAATTGACATGTGGAATAGCCACGTGTATTAAGACAGTTGTGAGGGGCACGTGGATTAAGATATCATGACGAAGAGAGAAAAGGTGCGAGAGGAGAAAGAGATGGCGGGAACAAAATTTTTGAGGACCGTTCAAAAATGACATGTGGCACAAATTGAAGTTAAAGCGAGGGACTACCCAGAAGCGCGGAAGACGAGAAGGATGGGTGCGCATAATTTTTTAACGGATTCAGAGATGATAGGGACCGTGCGAAGAGGGGTATTTAATCGGGTTGGTGTCCTGATTTTTGTGTTTTTGTTTCAGAGGGTCGAGGCCTCTATAAAAACCCAGTTACTATAAAAACCTAGTTAATGTAATTAATCGGGTTGGTGTCCTAATTAATGCATGGTTTAATACGTGAGAGGGTCGAGGCCTCTATAAAAACCCAGTTTGTTGTTTTAGTTAGGACGGTGGATTCGGGTAAGATTGCATGTAGAGGATAGAAGCATGAAGTGTGAAGACCAAGCCGAGCGCTGGTCATTGGAAGCCTACGGGCTGTTTGTAGAAGCATTTTTAGATTTAATGAATGAGATTTTTTGGATTTGTTGAGTGGGTATTATCATGTGATTTTCTTGGGTCCCCGTCAGTGGTATCAGAGCTGAAAGTTCTTGAGTGCGTAAACAGACCATCGATCGTGAGGCAGTTTGTGTCAGGACCTACGGGAGGGTTTTGAGAGAGAGAGTTTAGGATCCCTGAGAATGTTAGCAGATCCTCGGATGTGAGGCAGCTACATCGGGATCAGTTGAGCTTTGTGAGAAAAGCTGAGAAGGGGAGATGCATTCCTGAAGAAGACGGGACAGCAAGGAGGATATGGTGTTAGAGGAAGAAGTCTTAGCTTTACAATGGCAATTAAAAGCCCTGCAAAAAGAGTGGCTCAGCATTAAATTACGGGAGCAAGAAGAGCGGTAAAAAAGGCAGGAAGAAAGAAAGAGGAGAAGCTGAAGAGGGCTGTGGAAGAGTGCAACAGTACTAGGACCTGCCCAAAATAAGGCACAGATTTTTCTATGCAAGGGTAGGAGTTGAAGCTGGCTGCAGCAGAAGTTTGCAGTAATGAGAAAATCTATCTGGAATAATATAGAAGTTGTGTGGGCCAAGAGATAGGGTTTGGACAGTCTGCTGAGGCAGAGAAAAGTTTGGAAGTGTTGCAAGAGGCAACAACCGGACCAAGCAGAAGTGAAGATCACTTCTCCACTTACCCCGAGTTTCTGATGTAGGAGCATCTAGTAGCACCAAAAGTAGAGGCATCAAGTTGTGGGAAAGCCACTTCAGAGGAGTCGGCTCAGGAAGCAGAAGTCAAAGGCGAGAAAAATTTCTCCAAGGCAGAGGGAGAAGAACGTTACGATTTCACGACATGTCATGAAATCGTGATGAAAAATGGCCAAGTTAGCGCAGTTGGGAAAATGTCACGATTTCACGACATGTCACAAAATTATGACAATGGAGCAGTGGCAAGAACAAAGGCGAAAAGTAGTAGCGAAATCATGACATCACGATTTCATGACGTCACAAAATCGTGACGTCCAGGTGAAGTAGAGGTGAAGGCAGAAAAGAGTAGAAAAATCATGACGTCACGATTTCGTGACGTCACAAAATCACGACGTCAAGGCAAGGAGGAGGCCATGGCAGAAAGTTGTAGCGAAATCGTGACGTTGCGATTTCACGAAGTTGCAAAATCATGACGTCCTGGCGAGGCAAAAGCAGAAGTGAAGAGTTGTAGTGAAATTATGACATCGTAATTTCACGACGTCGCAATTTCGTGACATGTAGCAGAGCTGAAGGTAGGAGCTGAAAGGTGTAGTGAAATCGTGACGTTGCAATTTTGTGACATCACGAAATCGTGACGTTAGAGCGAGGCGAAAGAAGAATTCGAAGAGAGGAGCGAAATCGTGACATCGTGATTTCATGATGTCGCAAAATCACGATGTCGATTGAAGACTAAGGTGAGGGTGGAGTTGTCAAAGGGCTCCCAAGGCTGTGACAGGCTAGAGTTGAAGGGGGGTCGCAAAATCGTGACATGTCACGATTTTATGACATGTCACGAAATCGTGACCCCAAAGGGCTACGACGAGGAGAAGGCACATTAGGTCACGATATCGTGACATGTCATGATTTTACGACCTGTCGCGATATCGCGGCCATTTGAAGGCATAGCCAAAATTGAATACGCGGACGGCCAGGCAAGGCCGAAATTGACACGTGGAACAGCCACGTGTATTAAGACAGTTGTGAGGGGCACGTGGATTAAGATATCACGACGGAGAGAGAAAAGGCATGGGAGGAGAAAGAGATGGTGGGAACGGCATTTTCGAGGATCGTTCAAAAATGACACATGGAACAAATTGAAGTTAAAGCGGGGGACTACCCAAAAGTGTGAAAGACGAGAAGGATGGGCGCGCAAATTTTTTTGACGGATTCAGAGATGATAGGGACCGTGCGGAGAGGGGTCTTTAATCGGGTTGGTGTCCCGATTTTTGTGTTTTTGTTTTAGAGGGTCGAGGCCTCTATAAAAACCCAGTTAATGTAATTAATCGGGTTGGTGTCCTGATTAATGCATGGTTTAATGCGTGAGAGGGTCGGGGCCTCTATAAAAACCTAGTTTGTTGTTTTAGTCGGGACGGTGGATTCGGGTAAGATTGCACGTAGAGGATAGAAGCGTGAAGTGTGAAGACCAAGCCGAGCGCTGGTCATTGTAAGCCTGCGGGCTGTTTGTAGAAGCATTTTTAGATTTAATGAATGAGATTTTTTGGATTTGCTGAGTGGGTATTACGTGTGATTTTTTTGGGTCCCCGTCAGTGGTATCAGAGCCAAAAGTTCTTGAGTGCGTAAAAAGACCATCGACCGTGAGGCAGTTTGTGCCAGGACCTACGGGAGGGTTTTGAGAGAGAGAGTTTAGGATCCCTAAGCATGTTAGCAGATCGTCGGATGTGAGGCAACTACACCGGGATCAGTTGAGCTTTGTGAGAAAAGCTGAGAAGGAGAGATGCATTCCCGAAGAAGACGGGACAGCAAGGAGGATATGGTGTCAAAGGAAGAAGTCTTAGCTTTGCAGCGACAATTAAAAGCCCTACAAAAAGAGTGGCTCAGCATTAAATTACGGGAGCAAGAAGAGCGGTAAAGAAGGCAAAAAGAAAGAAAGAGGAGAAGCTGAAGAAGGCTACGGAAGAGTGCAGCAGTACCGGGACCTGCCCGAAAGAAGGCACAAATTTTTCTATGCAAGGGGAGGAGTTGAAGCTGGCTGCAGCAGAAGTTTGCAGTAATGAGAAAATCTATCTGGAAGAAGACAGAAGTTGTGTGGGCCAGGAGACAGGGTTTGGACAGTCTGCTGAGGCAGAGAAAAGTTTGGAAGTGTTGCAAGAGGCAGCAACCAGACCAAGCAGAAGTGAAGATCACTTCTCCACTTACCCCGAGTGTCTGATGTAGGAGCATCCAGCAGCACCAGCAGTAGAGGCATCAAGTTGTGGGAAAGCCACTTCAGAAGAGTCGGCTCAGGAAGCAGAAGTCAAAGGCAGGAAAAATTTCTCCAAGGCAGAGGGAGAAGAACGTTGCGATTTCATGACGTGTCATGAAATCGTGATGAAAAATGGCCAAGTTAGCATAGTTGGGAAAATGTCACGATTTCATGACATGTCGCGAAATCATGACAATGGAGCAGTGGCAAGAGCAAAGGCGAAAAGTAGTAGCGAAATCGTGACATCACGATTTCATGACGTCACAAAATCGTGACGTCCAGGTGAAGTAGAGGTGAAGGCAGAAAAGAGTGGCAAAATCATGACGTCACGATTTCGTGACGTCACAAAATCACGACGTCAAGGCAAGGAGGAGGCAGTGGCAGAAAGTTGTAGCGAAATCGCGACGTCGCGATTTCACGACATTGCAAAATCATGACGTCCTGGCGAGGTAAAAGCAGAAGTGAAGAGTTATAGTGAAATTGTGACGTCGCGATTTCACGACGTCGTGATTTTGTGACATGTAGCAGAGCTGAAGGCAGGAGCTGAAAGGTGTAGTGAAATCGCGATGTCGCAATTTTGTGACATCACAAAATCGCGACGTCAGAGCGAGGCGAAAGCAGAAGTCGAAGGGAGGAGAAAAATTGTGACATCGTGATTTCATGACATTGCAAAATCACAACGTCGATTGAAGACGAAGGCGAGGGCAGAGTTGTCAAAGGGCTCCCAAGGCTACGACAGGCTAGAGTTGAAGGGGGTCGCAAAATCGTGACATGTCGTGATTTCACGACATGTCACGAAATCGTGACCCCAAAGGGCTACGGCGAGGAGAAGGCACATTTGGTCACGATATCGTGACATGTCACGATTTTGCGACCTATCTCGATATCGCGGCCATTTGAAGGCATAGCCAAAATTTAATACGCAGACGGCCAGGCAAGGCCAAAATTGACACGTGGAACAACCACGTGTATTAAGACAGTTGTGAGGGGCACGTGGATTAAGATATCGTGACGGAGAGAGAAAAGGCACGGGAGGAGAAAGAGATGGCGGGAACGGCATTTTCGAGGATCGTTCAAAAATGACACATGGAACAAATTGAAGTTAAAGCGGGGGACTACCCAAAAGTGTGAAAGACGAGAAGGATGGGCGAGCAAAATTTTTTGACGGATTCAGAGATGATAGGGACCGTGCAGAGAGGGGTCTTTAATCGAGTTGGTGTCCCAATTTTTGTGTTTTTGTTTCAGAGGGTTGGGGCCTCTATAAAAACCTAGTTAATGTAATTAATCGGGTTGGTGTCCCGATTAATGTGTGGTTTAATGCGTGAGAGGGTCGGGGCCTCTATAAAAACCTAGTTTGTTGTTTTAGTTGGGACGGTGGATTCGGGTAAGATTGCACGTAGAGGATAGAAGCGTGAAGTGTGAAGACCAAGCCGAGCGCTGGTCATTGTAAGCCTGTGGGCTATTTGTAGAAGCATTTTCAGATTTAATGAATGAGATTTTTTGGATTTGTTGAGTGGGTATTATCATGTGATTTTCTCGGGTCCCCGTCACTTACACTTCTACATGCACTCCTAATCTAGGAAAATTGTGCACATCCTCACATTACATATTTGCACTCTTACATACAAGACACTTGTTGTTAGCTTTTGAGGTAGATTGCAATGGGATATGGTAATCATAGGATGCAAAAATATAAGAGAAAGTAAATTTATGTGATTTTAGAAATATGCTATAAATAGAAACAATGGAAATAAATACAATATATCTATGGAGGAAATGGACACTCCATCCAAGATGCTATAGGACTATAATGTACTCCATCACTAATGGAGTTACACAATACTACTACTACTACTACCTGTAAACACTCAAATCTAGCCACTTGTCATCCATCTAGGTCTTCCCACCATTTTACCCATTTATTTATATATTTAGGCATATTTTTTAAATATATGTTTAATATTAATATTTTAATATTATATTTTTTATATATATAATAAATATAAATATTATATATATGAATAAATATCAACCATTCGATTTAACCTAATCCCAACCATCAATTTACATCAATCCATGCCACACACCTAAAATTAATATCCACCCTTTGATATGTTTTAATCTGAGCCACACAATTTATGTCACTCAAACCCTAACATACCCTAGCGTGGATTATTAATAGGATTCATTTTTATGGCTCAACCCCTGAGTAATTTGCTAAGTGTATTCTACATTAAATGTTTCGAGTCTTCTTTTGAGTCCTAAAAAATCTGAGAAGTCTAAGCATCATCACCATTCATCCTACCTCACAATAGCCCCTGTATCTACTTCTGTAAATCTCCACCTCAGCTCCCAAACACCTTTGAGCACTCCCTATCACTATAAATCACCTTCGGGTGCTTCCCCTCTACCATCAAGTGCCTCTAGGTGCCTTTTGCCATTCCCAAGAACCCACTGGTATTTCCTACTAATACTGAACATCCAAAGGTGTTTTAGACTAGATTTATGTGACCCTACTAGCCTTTTGGTAATGTTAGGGCATCGTCACACCAAATTCCTACAGTAGCTACACTCAAATCAGAAAATTATAAGTTCAATAAGGTAAACTTTTTATTAGTTTATTTAATTTCATGCTTTTTCAGTTTCTGTTCATACTATTTACATTGGATAACTAGGGTTTTTTATTAATTATTGAGAGCCTCAAATTGTGGAGACCTCATAGTTGCTACTAACCTATTTTTTGTTTTATTGTGTGTAGATCTTGAAGTGCTACATCAACATTGTAAACTGCTTAAGCTAGAGTGGCCCAATAGTGGATAATATGAAGCCCACTCACATCTTTTGGGATAAGAAGTAATATTGAATACACCACCAATGTTGTTCACTAGGGTTTCAAAGAACCCTAGTTATATAAACATTTGCATCAAAGAAATAAATTATTTCATTGTAGCATTGGATATTTGAGGCTCCCCCTATATTAATAAAAATAATCTCTCTTTGTGCAATACTATTTATTGATTTCAATTTATCTTGTCTTCTATTTTGGTGTTTCACTTTTGCATCTACAAATGGAAATCATGGTGGGATTCCCTAAGGGTTTCTCATTTTGATTTACTTTGTTGACTAATTTGATATTTTCTATCTCATCTTGTAGGATTTTTAGAAGTGTAGTTTTCATAGTTTTTTCTAGATTAGGGTTTTTGGAGATTTATATAAGGTTGCATAAGGTGTGCGAATGCCTAACAATGCTCGTGGTCATCCATAAGTTTCCGGGTGTGTTTTGGAAGAACCCAGGGGTGTTTTATAAATATTTAAAACAAAAACATAGGCTTTTGAATAAGTTTACTATCAAGCCCTAACTTTTTGTTTTTACGTATTTTGGCACTTTTACATTTTTCTTCATATTTTGGGATAAAAATGAACATAATTAATAAATCTGGTAAAAATAAATCATTTTAGTTGCATTTTAAACATTATATTAGTCATTGAATTCATTCACACATTTCAATTTTTGCTTAAATATTTCTCATTTTTCTGGTGTGTTGCATTATTGTTTGCATATGAACTATCAAGCACATACATTAGTTTGCATCTTAGGGTTAGATATTTCTATTTTTGTAAGTCTAAATAGGAATATTGTCAAGATATAAAAAGCATCCTCGTACTTGGGTGATTCTATTCAAAAGAGTAGATGAACCCCCAATTGTTTAGGGTGGGTTTTCAGTGATGTACTTTACATCCTTTGGAGAACTTGGTATTTTGGATATTGGATTCTGATTTAGACTGTCGAAAGTAGTCATTTTTATAATTTTGTATCGCAAAATCACGACCAAAAGAGGAGAGAGGAGTGGACAAAAAATGTCACGATATCGCAACATGTCACAAAATCACGACCTAAAGGAGAAAGGAGGCAAGGATGAAATATGTCACGATATCGTGACATGTCGCGTTATCATGACCAGAAGGCAGGATGAAGAGCAAAAGAGGAAAATGTCGTGATATTGTGACATGTCACATTATCGTGACTAGAAGGCAAGATGAAGAGTAGAAGAGGAAAATGTCATGTTTTCATGACGAGATGGCGAAAGGAGCCAGAGGAGAAAAGTGTCGTGATATCAAGACAGGTCACATTTTTGCAACCAGAAGGCGAGAAAAGGCACAAGTGAAGAAGATGTCATGATATCGTGACATGTCATGTTATCGCGATAGAAAGGACGAGAAGAGGTGCAAGTGAGAAATATGTCATGATATCGCAACGTGTCGCTTTATCACGATCGAAAGAGAAAAGGATGAGCAGGAGGTGAAAGATGTCACGATTTCGTGACATGTCACATTTTCACGACCTGAGGAGGAGAGAGATGGCCAGGAAGCATAAATGTCACGATGTCGTGACATGTCGGGTTTTCATGACTCGAAGAGGAGAGAGATGGCCAGGAAGCAGAAATGTCACGATGTCACGACATGTTGGGTTTTCGCGACCCAAAGAGGAGAGAGAAGGCGATGGAGTAGAAATGTCACGATATCGCGACATGTCACGTTTTCACGACCCAAAGAGGAGAGAGAAGGCAAGGGAGCAAAAATGTCATGATATCATGACATGTCATGTTTTCATGATTGGAATAGAAGAGGAAGAGCGAGAGGGAGAATATGTCATGATATCACGACATACTACATTTTTGGAGGCCATTACAGGGTGACAGGTGGCAGTTAACAAAAGTCAGATGGTGGTTACAGTGGCTATTACAGTGTAGCTGGAAGAAGAAAATGATAGCGAACGGAGGTCAGACGATGATTGCAGGGGTCGTTACAGAGTAAGGCCATTGAGCGATGGTGAACCGAAATGTCATTATCGGTTGACAGGCGGCTACAGAGCACTCTACCATTTTGTGCAATGATGAACCAGAGGGGTATGCAAAGGCCAAGAGACATAGGAGATGAAACGAGGGGACCACCAGATGGAAGATGAAGAGTCATGCCAGATACTATAAAAAGGGGAAGCAGAGATGTGTATAGGGGTCAGAGTCTGACCCCAGGTAGGGTTGCAGAATTGAGGGTTGAGGGCCATTTTGATCCTTCTTGGCTGTGTGTGTGTCTTCCAAGAAGATCTTTGAATCCTTGAGGGTGTAGACAGATGCGCCGAACATGAGGCAGTTTACACAGGATCTGTGGAGATGGAAGACCGACCTACAGATTTGAAGACAGAAGGTTGTGGTGTTGTTAATCTGTAGATAGAACTTTGAATAGTAAGGATGCGGTGATTATTCAAAGTGGTGGTGTTTCGACAGAGTGTAGAGGAGTTGTAGAGCCGAAGGAAAGAGAGCCAGAGGACTACGGAGGTAGGAGACAGAGTTGTAGATGAGTTTTTGGACCTGTTTTGAGGCAGTGTATTTATTCCAGATGGGAAGTGAAGGCGGCAGCTATTATGCTATGATTTTCCAAAATCAAATGGTCAGGGCCTCTATAAAAACCTAGGTGTGTAATGAGAGAGGAGTGCAGAGCTAGAGATTGCAATAGTGAAGAGAGAAACTAAGCCTATGGGCTAGTATTGTAAAATTTATTTCCAATTTAATAAATGAAAATTTGGATCTATGAGATTGCAATTTTTGGCCCTGATACCACCTGATGGGGGCCAAAAAATTGCAATCTCTAAACTTCAAAATTTTCATTCAACATTTTTCAATTATAGTTACAACACTAGCCCACAAGCTTAGTTTCTTTGAATTTTCTATTGCAATTCTCTGAATCGCCATCCCTCTCCTATTACAATGCCTGGGTTTTTATAGAGGCCCCAACCCTCTGATTCTGGAACAAGAATGTGCAGGGATAGTGCCGCAGCCTTCTGTTTTCAATTTTGCACTTTGTCGAAACACCACCATTCTGAATAATCACCACAGCCTTACTATTCAAAAATTGTAGAATAACGCCACAGCCTTCTGTCTTCAATTCTGCAATTCACGTCGCTCTCTCTGTAGCCCTCCAACATGCATGATCCTGGTGTAAACTGCCTCACGTTTGATGAATCTGTCTACACTAACCAGGAACCTTAAGCTTTCTTTGTATGGAAACACAGTCCGAAATAGGTCCAGTTCGTCCCTCGGCCTTCTCGCTGCAACTTTGTCTCACGGTATTCCGTCTCCATGGATCCTGGTGCAAACTGCCTCACATTCGACGAATCTCTCTACACTACCCAAGAACCCTAAGCTCTTCTGGAAGAAAAATAGTGCAGCAAGGCCAGAATGACCCTTTGGGCTTCGAATCTGCAACCCCTGTCTGCGGCCATTTTCCAACCCTTGTGCAAGTCTCTACTTTCCATTTTTATAATCTTCGACGTGACTCTCCGCCTTCCATCTGGTGGCCATTCGATTCATTTTTTCCATGACTATTTGTCTTCATCTGCTCCATAACTGCATTCCACAATGGCCCCTGTAACTGTCATCCGACTCCCATTCACTATCACATTACTCTGCACGGCTCTTCATCTTCACCTGCTTTTACTGCACCTTGATGCCACATGTTATTCTGTGCTTCCACATGTCACTCAATGAACTCATTCTGTAACGGTCCCTGAAGATGCAGCATGTCACGATATTGTGGCATGTCAGGTTTTTGCGACCCGAAGAGGAGAGAGAAGGCGATGGAGCAGAAATGTCGTGATATCATGACATGTCACATTTTCATGACCCAAAGAGGAGAGAGAAGGTGATGGAGTAGAAATGTCATGATATCATGACATGTCACGTTTTCATGACCCGAAGAGGAGAGAGAAGGCAAGGGAGCAGAAATGTCACGATATCGCGACATGTCACGTTTTTGCGACTGAAAGAGAAGAAGAAGAGTGAGAGGGAGAAGATGTCACGATATCGTGACATGCTACATTTTTAGAGGCCATTATAGGGTGACATGTGGTAGTTAACGAAAGTCAGACGATGATTACAGGGGCCGTTACAGTGAAGTTGGAAGAAGAAAATGACAGTGAACGAAGGTCAAACGACAATTACAGGGGTCATTATAGAGTAAGGCCATTGAGCGATGGTGAACCTAAACGTCATTATCGATTGACAAGCAGCTATAGAGCACTCTGCCATTTTGTGCAATGATTACCTAGAGGGGCATGCGAAGGCCAAGAGATGCAGGAGATGAAATAAGGGGACCACCAGATGGAAGATGAAGAGTCACGCCAGAGACTATACAAGGGGGAAGCAGAGACGTGTATAGGGGTCAAATTCTGGCCCTAGGTAGGGTTGAAAAATTGAGGGTCGAGGGCCATTATGATCCTACTTGGCTGTGTGTGTGTCTTCTAAGAAGAGCTCCGGATCCCTGAGGGTGTAGACATATGTGCCAAACGTGAGGCAGTTTACACAGGATCCATGGACATGGAAGACCGACCTATAGATTTGAAGACAAAATGTTGTGACACTATTAATATGTAGACATAACTCTAAATAGTAAGGTTGCGATGATTATTCAGAGTGGTGGTGTTTTGGTAGAGTGCAGAGGAGTTGCAGAGCTGAAGGAAAGAGAGCCAGAGGACTGCAAAGGTAGGAGACAGAGTTGCATACGAGTTTTTGGACCTATTTTGAGGCATTGTATTTCTTCTAGATGAGAAGTGAAGGCGGTGATTGTTATGCTATAATTTTCTAGAATTAGAGGGTCAAGGCCTCTATAAAAACCAAGGCATGTAATGAGAGAAGAGTGCAGAGCTAGAGATTGCAATAGTGAAGAGAGAAACTAAGCCTGCAGGCTAGTATTGTAAAATTTATTTCCAATTTAATGAATGAAAATTTGGATCTATGAGATTGCAATTTTTGGCCCTACGTTAGGTGGTATCAGAGTGAGAAGTTCTTGAGTGTGCAAACAGATCACCGAACGTGAGGCAGTTTGCACCAGGATCTATGGAAGGGGTAGAATTTGGCACTCTGGGCAGTTCTTGCAGGGGATTTCTTATGTGAAGCCTCAAAGGAAAGAATTTGGCACTCTGTGCAGTGCTTGCAGGAGGTTTCTTATATGAAGCCTCAGAGGAATGAGATTGACACTCTATGTAGTGTTTTTGGAAAGGGTTGATTCCCTATGTAGTACCTACAGTACTAGCACCAAAGAAGGCGACATAATAGTGCAAAAGTGAAGGTCACTTCTCCATCAACCCTAGGTGTCTGATGCAGGAGCATCCAATGACATCTGATGTAGGATAATCCAATGGTAGCAGAGCCATCTTCAAATATTTGTCTAAGGAAGGAAGATGTCACGATATCATGACATGTCACAAAATCATGACAAAAATAGGAGAGAGATGTAGAGGAAAATTATCACGATATCATGACAAAAAAAGTGTCACGATATCGTGACCAAAATAGGAGAGAGAAAGCATGGAAGAGAAATGTCGTGATATCATGACATGTCGTGGAATCGTGACCAAAAGAGGAGAGAGAAGGAGTGGACAAAAAATGTCACGATATCACGACATGTCACAAAATCGCGACTTGAAGGAGAAAGAAGGAGGCAAGGAGGAAATATGTCGTGATATCATGACATTTTTCATCCACTCCTTCTCTCTCCTCTTTTGGTCATGATTCCATGACATGTCACAATATTGCGACATTTCTCTTCCATGCTTTCTCTCTCCTATTTTGATTGCGATAGTTTTCCTCTACATCTTCTCTCTCCTATTTCGGTCACGATTTCATGACATGTCACGATATCGCGACATCTTCCTTCCTTAGACATATTTTTGAAGATGGCTCTGCTACCACTGGATGCTCCTGCATCAGATGTCACTGGATGCTCCTGCATCAGTTTTTAGTGATGTACTTTACATCCTTTAGAGAACTTGGTATTTTGGATATTGGATTCTGATTTAGACTATCGAAAGTAGTCATTTTTATAATTTTGTATGTACACATTAGAGAATTATAAATCTTTAAAAAGAATCACACACTGCACATGGCACATTAAATAGTAATGGTTGGATTTCAAAACCAGCCATTGCTTGAGATTTGGTGACGGTGGCTTTCATATCCATACACCAATATTTACCCCTAGACACCTTAGATTACCCTTGAGAAAACTTGATAGATTTCACCACCAATAAGAATCTCGTTGCCCTATCCAAGCCTTAGGATTCACCCATTTTTAATTCATATTAGCACATTGAAACAAATGAAACCAGAATCTAAGAAAATGAATTCACACTAAAATGAGATAATCAATGAGGTAAGACACATTTTCTGAACAAATATAGCATTGATTTTTCTTTATTTGGTTTTTGTGGAGTTTCAATTCTACATTTATTTTGCACTACACATTTTGTATTTGGTTTAGTTGCTTATAGTATTAACAAGAAATCAATAGAAAACCTTAAATCAAAATAATTCGATGGAAAATTCATCCACCTTCCCTGCCACTTCTGTGGTAGATTCCCCAAATGTGACAAATGTAGCTTTATCTGTAGGTCCCTCACATTACTTGTCACCTACAACCTTTCATATGGTTGTTCCCCAAATAGCATCAACCTCCCCAACCATTGATAACCACATTACCCATATAGACATGGTAAAAGTAGAAGCTCTTATAAAATATACTAACAATATATTACAATCAATTCCCAATTCTCCTAGAAAATATCCAACGTTATAGCAGGAAATTACTCATTCCTAGCCACCATCACACTTTACCCAGGTGTACACTAACCCTATTTTTGAGGCATTAGTTTCACATTTTCCTCATGAATTCATTATCCAACACCCAAGTGCTCCTATCACTTTCATCACATCTTCATACACATTGACCTATATCAACCGCTTGTATGAAGCACATGCAAATGCTGCTTCACAAGTTTTTGCCTTCCAAGTTACCATGCCAAGTGTAACTTATCCCTTAGCCACATCTTCCATGCAATCTACCTCCATACCTTCCACTACTGATAGAGAAAGTCATGAGGTATGGGAACACTTGAAAAAATTGCTTAAGTAGTGTCTTAACACTCAACAACAAGTACATGTGAACCGTAAGCCCCTACCAATTTCTACTCAGCCCAACATCATTAACCAAGGTCCATCATGGGTACCACAATATTTTGTGGTTTCCATTCCCACTCCTCCACTAAACCATACCATTACCAATATTATTCCCATAAACCATGCCAATTCCATTCCCATTGACCAACCCAACCATAGGCCCCATGCATTGTCCCCATTCTAACATTCTCCATATCTTCATAATTAGTCTCCTATTCATCAATTTTTATCAACCTCACCTAGTCATCATCATCAACCACATCATCATCTAGTTACTCCACAATATTTTTCCACCACACATTCTCAAAATCATCAAGTGATTTAGGTATTCCACATTCTTGGGGAAGACCCTAGAATCAAGGCCATGCAACAAAAAATAGATAAGTTGATACAACATACTCCTGGTTTCACAAACCAAAATCCAACCCTACGTCAACTGATTAACCAACCCATTCATCCTTCGGTACCATCACTACTATATCTGATAGATTTAATGATGTCAAATTTTGATAAATTCAAGGGGAATAAGGACCCAAAAGAGCATGTAAGCACATTTATCATGCTTCAGAATCCAAAATGACAATGCTCTCATGCTTAGAAAATTTCCTCAGACATTAGAAGGAGATGCCATAGAGTGGTACAACCAATTTCCTAGTCATAGTATTAATATTTTTGAACAATTGGTTGACAAATTATTTATGATTTTGTCCTTAATGTTAAAAATAAAGTATCATTATATAATGTTTATGCTTTAATAAAAAATTATGATGAGTCTATCGATGATTTTGGTAACCATTAGAGGGCCATCATTACCAAATTTCCATTCACCCTACCAATGGAAGCTCTTATCAAACTATTCACCAAGAGTTTCTTAAAATACATATCTTGGATGCTTTAATTATAGATATATCATTCATTTGAAGAAGCTCTAGTATAGGCTAGTGTCATCAAGGAAATAAAAATCCAAGAGGGCATACTTAAGCCTAGGAAAAAGAAATGGCAAAACAAGGGCTAATATAAAAGCAATTATTTTGGACAATAAAAATCAACACAAGATACCCCAGTAAATCAGCCTGATCATGTTAATCAATTGGTCATGAGCCAACTAGTAATGGCTCCACAACAATTAGTGCAACAATCATTGTAACAAATTTCTTATCATGTGGTACCCTCGGTAACTCAAGCCATGCAAAAAATAGTGCTAGCTATAGAGAACCATCCTTGGTGATAGTTTGTTAGATAGAATCACCAATATACCCCTTTGTATGAGTTGTATGCTTCCATATTATGAAGGTTATATGACACATATATACTTGCCTTGCCCAAAATTAGACTAGATGATCTCACTATACATGGTAAAAATTATCAAGAACATTTTTTTTGTCCGTACCATATGCAAAATAGGCATGACATTAATAATTAGCATGCATTTAAAGACATATTTCAAGACCTTATTGACTTGGGGGTCATCAAGCTTGACAACCCCCTTGCTCAACAAAACCAAAAACATGGTATTTTTCAAAAACCAATTCCCCATCATGAGGAGGTGCAACCAACTATGGGAGGGTCTAACACCAAAAATCCTCCCAATCAAGTTAACCATGTCCAATACTACCAAGGGTTTGTAGGGGCCATCCATTTGGTCACTAGAGATCAATGAAATAATTAGAAAAATTTAAGGCAACAACCTCAAGCAAGTGTGTCATGATCTCCCACATCACCTCCCATTCAAATTTCTCCAATCCTTCATCACAAATTCATATTCCTAGACAATAAAATCCCTCCATTCATCCCATAAATCATCCTCCATGAGCATTCATCTCATTAAGTAGTTGGTTAACCACAAACCTAAAGATGGATTCTACCAAATTATCGAAATATGAGTTAATCCAACAATATCCCCCACATCGTGAGGCATTAATGGATATTTTGAAATCCATTAAACTACAATCTCAAGATCCTAATGTCTTCAAAAACTTTATAGGGAGCATTCAAACATGCATGGAGCCTTCCATTATATTTTATGACTTTAAGATTAAGCCAATCCCATCAAAATCATTAGATCCTCCATTGTACATCATGGCTCTAATTGACAAGAAACCTTTCAAAAGAGTTCTAATTGAGATTGAATCCTCCATAAATATCATTACCACGACTGCCCTTCATAATATTAACCTTCGTCCATCTCATATCACCAAGTAATAATTCACCCTAAAAGCATTTAATGATGCTTTATGTTCCATAGTTGGCACTATTGTTTTTCCCATTGATGGAGGGGTCAAAATATTGCACACTATGTTTCACATCTTGGAAGGATCCATGGCATACAATGTACTCCTTAGAATACCTTGTATGAGGGATATGATATGTGTTTCTTCCATACTACACAAATGCTTAAAGTATGTTCATGAGAGATAGGTACATTGCATACCGATGAATGTCGAGCCATTTAAATATTGCAATTTTATATCAAATCCTTATGAATCCATGATTCCTTCCACTCTCCTTTTCCATTCACAATCATCCAATACATCTACCAATTTACCCATTTCTTCATCAAAGGATTTGATTTTTGAGGAGTCCCCTATCACCAAACCCATCCAATATTTCATGCCCGCATCATCTTCATATTTGACTACATGCATAGTTAACCTCATTGACATCATTTCCTTCAACATATTTGCCTTCCACATCATCATCATCCATCCAAAAACATTCCAAATCTAATCCATACCCTTCATCCAACATTTTACAAGTCAATTTAATGGGTTATGAGACATCTTCATCTTCACCATTCCTTGAGCCATTATCCAACCATGATCCTTCCACATCATCCCAAGTCGAGGTCCACCTCACTAATCCTGGTATTTGTGAATATGTGGTCCAAGACATCACAATTAGACTACTCACCATTTCAAATGCTAAGGATTTCGATCACCCATGTGACCCACCTTTATCTATAGGTGTGGTATATGACATGGTTCAGCTCCCAATAGCATAAATTTTATCTATGTGGGGATTTATTCTTCATGCAATCTAGATCCCCTAGAAGAACTCAACTAACCAACACTTTCCAACATATAAAACATGTTGGTGTTTCCATCCTATTATTTTCACATAGTCAATTAGTAGGGATATGGCCTTGGATTGCATGAACAGGGAATGCATAAAATTATCAATGTTCCATATTGAGAAATGCATGACCGTTCAGTCTTAGGTTACACTCCACTTTCCACCACCTCTTCTCTTGAACAAGCCTTCCAAATGCTTAATCTAAATTCAGGAGAAGAAGCCCTCCACACTGATAACTTTGATGATGAAATCTATGAAGAATTCAAACTCATATCGATAATTTTAGATAAATTCGAAGAGGAATTAGAGCCCATCATTCCCCATATTGAACAAGATAAGTTTTATCACAAATAGTTCCCCATCCATGAGCACATATTTTTCTTGCTTCTCCCACAAGAACAAGCTGAACCTACTAGTGAACCACCACCTCCATCTCATTAATATTTCTCATAATCCAAACTTGTAATATATGCACATAAAAAAATTCAAAAAATAAAAAATAAATTAAAAAAAAAAACAAAACAATAGTGTTTTTCACCACTACCAAAAAATAAATCATTTTCTTGAATTGTAATTATTTGTATTTATTTGTGTTTCTTGCTATTGTCTAGGTTTACCAAGATCCTAGCATCAGTTCTTAGACCACATCCATCCCATCCATTACACCTTCATACATTTACCCATAAGTCAACATGAATATTATTGATTTATTCACACCACTTTGTAATCCATATGATCCAACTAAACCAATTCTAATTGACATAAGCCTTATCTATATGGATAAAATTTCCTTGCCTCCATTCTTTTCTGAGTTTATCTTGTTTGAGGAATTGTTAAGGTTTTTAGCCAACTACAATCCTCCATCCCTGTCGCCTACACCTTCACCCTCACCTTCAAATACTAATGTTTTCTAGGTAGATATAGATGAGGATAAGTCAAAATAGTTTGATGACATCATAGAAAACATTCATCTAATCCCTATGCCCCATAAAATTGAGGAAGGGTCCCACATGTCCATTGAAGATACCATTTATGAGGACCTTAGTTTAGAAAAATATAATACCTAAATTTTCAAACTTGGTAAAAGTTTATCTATCAATGAACAAGAGAAATTAATTTCTCTCTTGAAGAGGAAGAGAGACATTTTTTCATGGTCTTACAAGGACATGCCTAGTATTGACCCTATTTTGGTTGTCTACAATCTCATATTACATCTTAATGCTAATTAGGTCAAACAAAAACTTAGAAGGATGCATCCTACAATGGCCCTCTTGGTAAAAATAGAGCTTCAAAAACTCTTAGATGTGGAATTCATTGTCCCTATAAATTATCTTGAGTGGCTTTCAAACATGGTACATGTTCGTAAGCCTAACGAGGTGATACACATATGCACTAATTTTTGAGATATTAACAAAGCATGTCCTAAGTATGAATTTCCTATTCCAAACATTGATACTCTTGTTGACACCTATGCTGGCCATGAAATGCTTTCTATAATGGATGATATTTCAAGATACAACCAAATTCAAATAAATCCTAATGAGCAACACAAAACAACATTCACTACATCTTGGGGATTTTTTTATTATAATGTGATGCCCTTTGGCCTCAAAAAAGTAGGTGCCACTTATCAACATGCCATGACATATATTTTCCATGACTATATGCATAAAATTATCAAATATTATGTGGATGATATCTTCGCTAAATATAAAACTCGACAAGAACAAATTGGTGTATTGGAAACAATCTTTGATCGACTTCTAGAGCATAATGTAAGGTTGAACCCTAATAAATGTGTCTTTGGTGTTACCTCAGGAAAACTTCTAGGATTCATTATCTCCAAAAGAGGCATTGATATGGACCCAAAAAAATTCAAGGCCATCATGGAGATGTCTCCCATAACAAATTTAATGGAATTATGTAGTTTACAAGGAAAGATTCAATCAATTCGTCATTTCATTGTGCAAATTTCTAAGAAATGTAGGTCATTCAATCATCTGCTTCAAAAAGGGGTGTCATTTTCTTGGATAAATGAATTCCAAAAAGCCTTTGATGACATTAAGCAATGCCTAGCTTCTCTACTAGTATTAGCTCCTCCTCATCTGGGGGTCTCATTCTATATCTATGTTTTAGCAACAGACTTTGCATTAGGTAAAATGCTTGCACAAAAGAATGAATAAAATTACAAGTTATCTATTACATTAGTCAAACATTGGACAACAATGAAAATAGATATGCTTATGTAGAGAAATTGTGCTTAGAAGTGGTTTTTGCCACTAAGAAACTTTGATATTACATGATTAGTCACACAACATATCTCATAGCTAAAGAAAATCCTCTACGTTATATGATGTCTCGCATTTACAATAACACCTGCACCATTAAATGGATAATGCTCCTTATTGAATTCGATATTGAGTTTATTAGCCAAAAATCCATTAAATGTTAGGTCATAGCTGATCAACTTGTGGAAGCTCCACTACCTAGTGATCATCCTTTAATTATTGAGTTCCCAGATAATTCGGTATTCACTATCACTAAACAAGAAGAAGATATCATTCTGAAGGAAGACATCGATATCACACTATTATTTGAAGGTTCTAAGTGTGTGAAAGGTCAAATTGCTGAAGTCATGTTTCATACATCCCAGGGGGTTCTATCCCCTTATCATTCAAACTTGACTTCCAATTTACAAACAACACCACATAGTATGAAGCCTTAATATTATTTCTTCAAGCAGTCATAACTATGAGCATTAAGTATATTAGGATAATTGGTGATTCTCAACTTGTTGTCAAATACGTAACCAGAGAATACTAATGCAAATTGTCTACACCTAGAAAGCATACACCTAACTAATGCATCAATTATAATCAAATATTAAAACATGAAAATAAGGAAAATAATGAATTTAGCAAGAAAGTAAGTTTTATTTATTGAATATTGATCAAATATTGATAATGGGTAAATACCTCATAGGGATACTCAATATTTGGCACAATGATACAAATTTGGAGGCCCCCAAATGAGGTTGGTGTAATCTGTAGACTCTCCAAAAATGACACAAACTGCTCAAGGCCAATGGTGACCTTCTCATCCCTTGGAAAGAGGCATTTGCTACCTTGAATTCCTTTCAAATTGATAGGTCCTATAAACCCTTCATTCAAGAAAAAATAAGAAGTTAAAAATAAATATGGCCTCCCTTGATGAGGCTTTTAGTGGAAATTTGCATTAAAGGTAATAAAGAAAGCAAATGAAGTATGTAATCTAGTAAAGATATGAAAATGATCATAAAATTACAATAAAACATGTAAAGAAAACATGGAATCTAGCTATGATGCATTGAAATTAACCATTATAACTTGCAAATCATCAAATTACAAGGAAACTACCTCATAATGATGAAAATAAGAAAATGAAAGAAATTTGCTTCTAAATTCAAAATCTAACCAGACAATTTTATAATATAAGATTAATCTAATCTAGATATATCTAATTAAATGATAGAAAATAGAAATCAATGGCTAGAATAGAGTAAACTAAATATCAAACCCTCACTGTGGGTCTATGGCGTAGCTGACATTGTTAGCCATGGCTGACAGCTGTGGCTGAGTCAAAAGTATCCTTGATCTTGAAATCAAGGTTTATATCCTTAATTACCTCTTTTGAATTGATGTTCAATGGTTGCCTTGGTGTTCTCTGATGGATTGGTGGTGTGAATTGTCTGAATTCATAATGGAAGAGGATCAATTGTGAGTTCTTGATCTCCTTAGTCTCATTGATCCTTCACAACTTGGAATGAATTCATGATTAGCAAATTAGCTCTCCTCAAAGGTTACAATTGAGTAAAAAATTTGGTAGAGCTTCATTACTTTGAAATTGATACTTGATCTAGATATATTTCCCAATTTTGAGGGGGTCTTATAGCACACTGAAGGCCTTGGTCTAGCTTCATGGAAAAGCCAACAAAAAGAAACCTGTAGTTGGGACATTTGGAGGGAAGCTTATCAAAAACTTTATGCCCAAAAACCATTTAAACTTCAATGCCTAGGCCGTTGTAATCAAATTTTGGTTCAGCATAGGATACAAAATAGTTTTGATAGTAGTCATGGCTCTAAGGAGCATCTAGCTCTATTAATCATGGGTGTCAGCCATGGTTAACATTGATTAGGAAAAATCTGCCTAAATTGAGTGGTTAAAACCACTATTTCACCTTAGAATTTTCCAATATCCTTCATATGGTCTGTTAGCATGTCCTATATTAGTAGTCACCTCAACATGATGTATTTTAGGTGTCTACACAAAGAACCTACCATTAAGCTTTACCATGACGTAGAAATGAATTTGTTCTCTAATTTTGAATGGTATGAGTGATATAGAACAATGATCACAAGCATAAGGGAAGATATGGTAAACCCAAAAATTGATTTCCATTGCTAATCAAAGGCCTATAAATAGGTAATACATCACAAGTTATAGATAAGGTTGCATTTAATTATTATGGTACACCTTATCTGTTGCAACAACTTCAATTAAATAAATATGACTAAATATGACCATTAAATGATAACGATTTATTACATAGGATATACCACACCTAACACCTAATCCCTATCATTCCTCCCTACCATAGAAGCATTGGACTCCAATGCACTCAAAAGGGAAGGAAAGTCACAAACCATCTGATGATGAGGAATCCAATGAGCTTGATGTGGAAGCTATCCACGATGGCCAACAAGATAGGAAGTGGAAGAACCTTGATGTGTGGTATAGGTCCTGGTGTCAAAAATATGATCCTCCTCCAATGGAAGTTGGAAGTCTGGTACAACATTTGTTGGATGACTGATAACTAGTGCACTCTCCAAAGTAGATTCATGGTACATGTGGAGTAAGTCGACATTGACAACATCATGGATGCCCAAGTGTGTTGGTAAATTAGTATAGAAAGCATTATTGGACACCTGTTGTATTATAGTGTAAGGTCCATAACAAAGAGGTTTGATATTGTTATGTGCCTTCTATAAAAAACTATGATGATCAAGGTAAAACCAAACTCTATCTCCAACTTGGAAGGAATGCAAAACACAACAATTATCCATGGTATGATTCTTATATTGATGTGTCTTCTACAAAATTTTAATAACCTTGGACTAGAACTATTGCAAGTTTTGAATGAAAGAGTGATCTTGATCTTATTCTTTGTGTATGTGGACTGTGATAGGAGATGGAAGATACAAGGGTAACTCATATGGAGCAAGAGGTTGAAAATCTAGAAACACCTCATGACCTATGGATGAATGGACAACCCTATTATACATATGTTTGATATGAGTTATACTAAAATACCACTTGGACAAACTCAAATTATGGAAGAAACACATACTTTAGACAAGTGTACAATTGAAGACTTCTATTTGACCATCAGAATGTGGATGAAAGGTTATGGAAAAATTAAGGGACACACCTAATAATTTCCACAAGAAATGCCAAAAGTGATTGACAAAATGAGAATCATGATCAGACACAATACTAGTGGGAAGATCAAATGAATGCTAGACAACATAAAATAACATCTAGGCTAAGTCGGTATTGGAACTAGTTTTATGACATGAAATGAACTTAGCCATTTTACTAAAATGATCAACTATGACAAAGACACAATCATGCTAACATACAGTCATAGGAAAACCACTGACAAGATCCATAGAAACATTTTTCTAAGGATGAGAGGCAATGGGAAAGGGTATACTAAGACCATAATTATGGTTATTTGTCTTAGACTAACTACAAAGGACACATTGTTTCAAGTACCTAAGAACATCATGCTACATGTGGGGCCAATAAAAGAATCTCTACAAATTATGAAGAGTCTTATGTTTGCCAAAATGACCACCATAAAGGGTAGAATGGGCCTCCTTCAAAAGGGATTGATGATTCTCATGGGGGACACAAAGTTTGTCTAGATGGTAAAGCAAACCCTCCTTAAGGTGGTAGTCCTAAAAAGGGGACAAGTTTGAGGAAGAAGGATGTTGTAAACATTGATAAAATTGTGTGAAGTCAGGGTCATGAGGATAATCAAAAGGCCAAGACTAAAAATCCAAGTGAGAAGTAGTGAGAATGAATAAAACATAAGTGAAAGGAGGATGGCTGAGACAATCGACACAGAGTTTTGACTACCCTTTTTGTAATTGATGACAAGGTGAAATTGTTGAAGGTAGGAAGCCCATTTCATATGTCATGCTTCTTGGATCTTGGTTTGGGATTGAAGAAACTAAAAAGGAAAATTATTAGTATGGACAATGATTTGTTTCCCTAAGAGATAATTATGCCAATATTTATGGCCTAGACTAAGGCATAAATTTACTTATCATACATGGAGTAGTTTTGCTTGGCAGTGGAAAAGGACCCAAAATTATAGGCTATGGGATGACCATTTTTCTTGAGAATAACACCAAGGGCAACTTGAGAGGCATTAGTTTCAATTTCAAAAGGCTATGTAAGGTCAGGAATGGCCAAAATAGGATCAAAACAAAGCTTATATTTTAGAGTAGCAAAAGCACGAGTATGATCAAGAGTCCAATTAAAAACAAATTTGGCCTTAGTCAAGGAATGTAATGGAGCAGCAATGGTTGAATAGCTTGGAATGAATTTTCAGTAGAAGTTGGCAAGGCCAAGGAAACTCCTTAATTCAATGATGTTTTTGGGAGAAGGCCAAGTGAGGAGAACTTCTACTTTGATAGGATCAACCTAAATACCATTGGCATTGATGATGAAGCCAAGGTATGAGATGGAGGTTTTCCCAAAAGAACACTTAGGAAAATTAGAATACAATTTATTATCATCGAAAGAAGTATGTGTGTTGGATGTCGAGGGTTAATCATAAATTGTTCACCACTGTTTGCAATGGATCATCGTCATTTTTAAGCATTATATCACCAAAAATGAAATAACCTGCTAGAAGGGATCATTAAAGTGATGAGCGCTGGAAAGATAAGGTGGTTGCCAAGGATATGGAGAATATTTCCTAAACATCGATGAGGCCACTGATGAGCATTAGGAAGTTAATTTATGGCAAATAAACCATCATAAAACAACAACGATCATTGAAAAAATGTGTAGTGAGATAGAATAAGGGTAGTGAACCATTAGAAAGAAACAAATACGTATGATCATACTTAGAATATGATTGATATAGTGTTAGAAAGAAATGGTGAAGCAACAAGTGCATGAGGTTTTTATCAGTAATGTTGTGTATCACCAGAGAGAGCACCAAGGCTATGGAGGCTTCGGTAGAGGGTGTGAGCGAACCAAAATGGAAAAAATAGTGGGATAGTGCAAGATAACATCAATAAAATGCAATATCAAGCCAAAAATGGAAGGATATCCTATCGCTAGAAAATGGGGATACGTCCAAACATAGCACCATGGAATAATCAAGTGGAAGAAGCTATCATCAAGGTTATGGGGTTTCCAGAGTATATGATGAGGCGTATGCATTGTAGACTAGGTCTAAAGTGGTATATCATGAAAAAGAGCTGGCAAAATTGTGTGGGACGAATGTGTAAGATAGTCAAGTGGAACCGTGGATGGAGGAGCAGTGCTAAACATGCCAAAAATGGAGAATGTTGTGGTGGGCCAAGAAATTTTTGTGCAGCGTGACTAACAAAAATTCATGTCGCATGACATATATGAACCTCATGCATCTCATGGAGTCTCCAACGTCGAGTTTACCATTCGAAGATGGGGCTTACAACCTCCAATCAGACACAAATGGGGACACCAACATGAGTTTTTTAAAATGATTATCTATAAAAATGCACTAGAAACAAATGCAATCCAAGAGCTAGAAATGTTATATCTAGCCAACAAACTTTGTAGAAAAATGGATACCCAAAAAAATGGATCAATACCCAAAGTACGAACTCAAACGAAACAAGTGAATATTATGGACTTGTCTTCAGTGCAGGACCAAGGTGAGATTGAAAAAAAACTATGTAGATAGAAAATAGGGTGCTTGAAATAATGAGATATATTCCACGGATCAGACTATGGATGTGTTCTCATTCCCCATATGAATCAATCTCATCCTAGGGGAAGAGGATACTAGTCTTGTTTCCACAACCGACTTTGATACCAAATGATATGGAATAGCGATCACAAGCATAAGGGAAGATATGACAAACCCAAAACTGATTTACATTGATAACCAAAGGCCTATAAATAGGCAATACATCACAAGTTACAAATAAGGTCACATTTAATGATTACGATGCACCTTATCCATTACAACAACTACAATTAAACAAAGATGACCAAATACGACCATTAAATGATAATGATTTATTACATAGGATATACCACACCTAACACCTAATCCCTATCAATGAGATCGATAGTTTGCCATGTTCAACTAATATATTTATATATGCAATGGCCTCTCTTGGATCATTGATTCCAAAGGACTCTTTAGGAGAGGTACAACCCCTTATTATTTCAACGATCTCTAAATCTACAATTGTTCATGCTAAGTCTAAAGATGAAAAGGATGTTTTCTTTGTCCATTTGAAGTTATGTGAGCCTTGGTAAAAAAAAATAGTATCCTTTCTCATGTTTAAAACACTCCGATCTGACATGTCATAGACTGTTAAGTGCACTTTCAAGCAAAATGTAGCCCGTTTTATTCTCTTGGGGGATGTGTTGTATAAACATGGTTATGATGGAGTCCTCCTTCATTATCTCAAGTCTAGTGAGGCACAAAGAGCCATAGATGAAGCCCATGATGGTACTTGTGGTGGTCATTTTAGTGGAATGGCCATTGAAAAATGTATTTTATGCATGGGTTATTATTGGCCCACTATGGAACGATATTGTTACACATATGTCAAATATTGTAAAAAGTGTTAAGAACATGCTAATCTAACTCATGTACCATCACAAGCTTTACAACCCATTCAAAGCCTTTGGCCCTTTTCACAATGGGGTCTAGATCTAATTGAAAATTTTTTACCTCCTTCCTCAGGAAAACATACATTCATCATCACCACCATTGAATACTTCACAAAGTGGGTTGAGGCAATTCCTCTAACCAGTACGATAGGACCTATAATTATGGAGTTTATACTTCACCATATCATTTGTCATTTTGGTATTCCCTCAAAAATTATTTTAGAAAATGGCAAGTCTTTTAAGAACAAGGATGTTTGAGCACTTTGTGAATAATATAACATCCAAAATAGTTTCTTGACTCCTTATTACCCACAAGTTAATGGACAAGTTGAAGCTTCCAACAAGATCTTAATTGCTATTCTCAAGAAATTTGTCAAATAAAATCATAGATATTGGCATACATAATTTTTCTTGGCATTATGGGCTTATCGAACAAGCATCTACATGATTACTAGGGCAATGCCATTTTCATTGGTTTATGAAGCCGAAGAAATCGTGCCTCTTGATCTTGAGATGCCATCCTTGCAAATTTCTTTGCAGGAATTCATTGATGATGACACTGCTAGAAAAGCACGTCTTGACCAACTCACACTTCTTGAGGAGAGTCGAGTCAATTATTTAGAGCATTTAGGAGTTTATCAAGACCATAAAAAGTGTTGTTACAATGCCAAAGTTCATCTACATGAATTCCAAGTAGGATATCTTGTCCTTAAAGAGAACCAAAAAAACACCAATGCATTACCGCATCTTTGTGATAAATTTGTGGCTAATTGGTTGAGTCCATACATTATCACTCAAAGAGTGGGTAATGATACTTATAGGTGTGCCAGTCTAGAGAGAGAGGAAAAATCTGAACAACTTAATGTTATACACTTGAGAGAATTATATGCATGATATGATTTATATATATATGTATACATACATGGATAATACACAAAAACATGTGCATACATTTCATTTAAAAAAATAAAATTTCATTTGAACACAATTCATTTTGCAAATTTGCACTCCCACCACATTGCACATTTCATATTAGGGATCATTTATTCATTTAAAATATATTAATTGGTCCAATATAGTCATGTTGTCTTAATCAAGGGCACCTTAACAACATCATCCACAATTCCACCAAGTCAAATTATCATTTTCCAAATCACTTTTCCATAATACCTAGGTGTTTTCAGTCACTCAGCCACTCCTAGTATTTTAAGCAACCTTCAAATACATATCAAGTTCTTTCTAGGACCATTATACATCTTCACTAAAACAATCTTGAGTTTTGATAATTGACTCAAAATATTCTTGAACCTAACACAATTTCACACCTTAAAAACATTTTGTATCAAAGAGGGATAACACAATACTTGGGTTGAACCTCGAAGTGAAAAGGGTGATTCTCACATGTCCCATCATGCAACATAGTCCACAAAAAAATGGTTTTCACCAACATCAAAATTCCAAAAATAAAATAAAGAGTAGGAAAATCCCTAAAAAAAACTCTAAATCTTTTACATCACACACCACTAATCATTGGGTTGTAAGGATCATACTACATTCATCCCAAAAATTTAATAGATAAAAAAAATCATGGACTATGGATTTAACCTCCATCGGAGCTATAGATGCTTGACTAGTAGTGGAGTACGCTCATGTGTGGTGACACATATCTTTCAAAGAGATCTTTGACTGCACATACGAACAATCTAGCTTCTTGGTATGATCCATAACATGTCACACCAAATATACTCAATATGATTTAATGAAATCACTTGCACACACATTGGTTCTTGATTACCTCGAGTCATTACCATGATCTTGATTAGGTAAATGAATTCATCACATACACATTTGGTCCTAGCAAATTAGGGAGGTTAAGTAAGTTTGTTTGATACCACTAGTATGTTTGAGTCTCTACAAAATAGTAAATTTTCCATATCAACATCCATATTTTCTTCCATATCAACATCCATATATTCTTCCATGATAGCATCCATGTCATCTCATTAGTCATCCACCACATACCACCAAGATTGGTGCCCCTGATTAAACAACAATGCTAAAAAATGGCCAAGAAAAATCTAAACTATGAATGATCATTAGAATATTTGCATTCCATAACTTGCATTAATAATCCATAACACATTACCACTTGCATTAATCATCCATAACATATCATATGCATTAATCATCCATATAAACATGCATTCCACACAAAGCATTCACAAACATATAACACAAAAGGTAAAAGCCATGTATATATATGTATAAATATCACATGTACAATGAGTGCCAAAATGACTACATGCAATGGAGCACCAAGGATCATATACCAAAAATGCATCTAAGCACTAGCTATGCCCTTCAAGATGACCCCTATGACCTAGAAGGAGCCCTAGACCTAGAGTTATGCCTAGACTTGCTCTACCTAGGAACATGGAATATATATGAGGTTGGAGGATCTAGAAGAGGAATATGGTGCTTTATCAACTTATCCTCCAAAGCCTCTATGTACCTCTAACGATATTGAAGGTGCACTATGTCAACATTATGCTAATGCTCTTGATATATTAGCTCTATCTAGAGCCTAGCAATCCTCTCATCTCAATCTGTCACCATCGCATCCCACTCTACCACTTGTTGCTCCAACCTCACCCAATCCTCCTTGCTCTAACATGAAGGTTCATCAGAACTCTCCTCCAGATCATCCCCATATTCACCATCTTCCCTAATCTCAGGAGCTTTCCTAGCCACACCCTTAGTCCTCCTCCTTTGATAGTTATATTGAAGACATAACTATCACTTGGGGGCCTCATGGGTCCCCTCACCTTCGGCCTCATCCCCATATCCAATAGCTACTACTAGAGCCAGTTCCCATGGGGGTTGTGTAGTGAATCATACCTCATACTTTACAATAGTACCTGCATCATCCACATCCAAGAGATATATATCCTCATCATCCTCATATGCCACCCTCCATGGCTTTGCATAGGGTAGATCTATCTCCTCCTGATACCTCCTATAGAGTACCGATTCATCTAGAACCCCCTACCTCAAGCCAAATTTTTGAAGAACACATGAGAACTAAAAATACTCAGCCTTACTCTAATATCTCCCAACCACCCACCTAGCTTGTCACACCCATCATATATGCTCTCTATATGTTATCCACCTTGTACCCTACCATGGCCTACATCTCACTTAGGTGGATATCAATCCAGCCCAAAAATACCTCTACCACTAAATCATCCATACAAGATGACTCGATGGTACCTCCTATGCCATTGAATCATCCATAAAAGATGATTTTACTATACCTCCTCTACCATCGTCCATATCCTAGCATAGGGCTACTCTCTATCCCATCCTATAGCTGGTAGATCCTTTGGTCGAGCTACGTTGAAGTGATCCCATCCCCAATGCTACAACAATAAGTTGCATCCCAATACCTTCCTCCCTCACCTCCTCACCTCATAGATATCCCAATACACCTACACCAATAATGTAGGAGCCCATGCATACACCTACTCCATAATTAGCATATCACTCACCAATCCTATCAGGTTACAAGGAAACCTACAACCAGTGCTATTCAGAGCCATGATTTTGACCAATACAAACATCACCAAATCCTTAAGGGCATCTAGTTACTTGGCCCACATACATAGACAAGTAGAGAATTCCCCCCCACACTCCACCTTCATGCTTCACTAGCTATCCCTTAACAACTTTCTCATATCCACTCCCGATCACATCCAAAATTGATGTTAATCACCTCCATTGGTACCTTGAGGATGTGGTATACATCCTCAAGTGTAATGGTCACCTCTCCCATGGGAAGCTAAAATACTCCCCTATCCAGATCCTACCTATCTGCTATCCAGTTACCCCTCGTTAGACCTTACCACATCGATTTGGGCTACCTATGCTAGCCCTAAAACCTATAACAAATCCCACTCATCCTTCACCAATATATTCCTCATCCTAGGTATGTAAGGTGAGAATCGATATTGAGCCTCTAAAATCCTAAGCTACAGCACAACACAAAAGCACTTTTGTAAATACATGTTCAAAAAAATCTCAAAAACATAAAATTTTTGCACAAATCAAAGAGAAGGGAATTACCTCAGTAGTCCCAAATATAGCTCCAAATTTGGACTCCACATCCATTCCTAACACCACCATAGATTTTGTGCCCATCTCACTTCACCTCACTTCACTCCACTTCACCCATTTCTCCTAGAATAGCTTCTCAAACTCACCAAATGCATAAATTAGTTTACATTTTACCTGATAAGCTAGTTATAGCTGCTTCAGGCACCTTGAAATGCCCATGGGTATTTCTTGGTATATTGAAGCACACCGTGGTATTTGCAAAGTACCCAAACATTGGTGGGCGTTTGCACATGCCTTAAGCACCAACCAGTGTTTGGTGTTAATTTTGAAAAAATGCCAAATCATTACAAAATAGTGGCTTACCCCCACAAAATCACTCCAAGTTGCATCCATGAATCTATTTCACCATAATAATAGGTTTTGTGAAGGTTCCAATTGATTTGGATGCATAATTTTAGTTTACGATCAAAAGTCATAAATTTGCATTACAAGTTCCAAACCACTCCAAAACATACCATATTTTTACAAAACATCATTCTCATAATCAATCATTCACCTTCACATAATTTCCACATCATCACATCATAACATTTGCATATTTTCCAAGTTTAAACAAATATTCAAGTGAACCTTGTATCTAATGGGTTATTCTATATACTTAGTGATTGCATTGATTTGCATCCATGCAATTTGGTAAGATGAATAACCTACCATAAGTAAATTTGGTCATTTTCATCATCCCATATCTTATTGTTCAAAATCACAATCACATTTGGTACTTCACATTTTGAGTGAAACCTTGCCAAGAACAATTTGCACAAAAGTTGTCATTGATGGACCGGTTCGTGGGGCTTAAAACATGGAAAACATCATATTTCATCATTTTCACATCTCCTTGATAGCCATCATGGTGAAAGGCCTTAGCTAGGGTGATTGGTTCCGATTATAGGAATTATCCAATAGTCACTAGTTGGTCCTCCAAAGTTGAATATTTTTTTTTTATCTTTGCATATTCATTCTTGCATATCAATGATGCCTAAAAGCACATTTTTAAATAGCATTGAATCACCCCAAATTTAGGGTAACCAATTTTGGTTTTTACTTTCCCAAAATAGGATACATCTTACATGATCATGGCATCAACACTTGGAAAAAATACCTTCTTCTGTTGGGAAAAAAATAGACACATTTTCATCACATTCTCACAAAACCCTTCATTTTTTGGGGTAAAAATATATGTAATCATTGCACATTATCGACCATTCTTTTTTCAACCATTGGGACAAAAACGGTATCACATTTACATCATTCATATCATCTACATTTTATTTGCACACATTTTTTAATTGGATCGTGAGATTCATCTACAAACTCATTTGCAAATTAAGGGGATAAGCTACTCAAATATAAATTCTTTAATTATTTTACCTTCAAGCTCATTTTTCATCTTAAGAGAAAGTTATTTCTGCACCTAGCCCAAATAGGTATCTTGTGTTTTTTCACTGCATTATGTTTTACGCAACTTCGTAAAAAAGGGGGCATTTGTAGACACCAAAATCTAGCCACTTGTTGTCCATCCATGTCTTCCCATTATTTTACCCATTTATTTATATATTTAGGCATATTTGTTAAATATATGTTTAATATTAATATTTTAATATTTATTTTATATAATATTTAATAAATATAAATATTATATATGTGAATAAATCCCAACCATCTGATTTAACCCAATCCCAACCATCCATTTACATCAATCCATGCCACACACCCAAAATTAATATCCACCCTTCGATATGTTTTAATCTAAGCCACACAATTTGTGTCACTCAAAACCTAACATACCCTAGTGTGGATTATTAATAGGAGCAATTTTGATGGCTCAACTCCTAAGTGATTTACTAAGTGTTTCTTGCCCTAAGTGTTTTGAGTCTTCTTTGAGTCCTAAGCAATATGATAAGTCTAAGCATCCTCGCCATTCATCCTCCCTCGCCATAGCCATCGCATCCATTGATGCCCATTTTACTCAATCATATATGCTTTTGTAGATCTCCACCTCATCTCCCAAATACCTCCGAGTACTCCCTATCACTGTTAAGCACCTTTGGGTGCTTCCCCTCTACCATCAAGAATCTTTGGGCACCTTTTGCAATTGTCGAACACCCACATGTATTGTTTGCTACCATCGATCACTCATGGGTATTTTAGACCAAATATCTATATCCATACTAACCTTCGAGTGATGCAGACATCATCACACCAACTTCTTGCAAAAACTACAATCAGATCATAAAATGACAAGTTCAACAAGGTAAAATTTTCAGTGGTTTATTTTATTTCATGCATTTTTAGTTTTTGTTCATACTATTTACATTGTATAGCTAGGGTTTTTGTATTAATTGTTGAGGGTCTCACATTGTGGATTCCTCACAGTTGCTATTGACCTATTTTCTATTTTCTTGTGTGCAGATCTAGAAGTGCTACATCAACATTGTGCAACTACTTAAGCTGGAATGGCCTAGTATTGGATATCATAAAGCCCACTCACATATGTTAGGATCAAAAGTAAGATTGAAGACACCACCAATGTTGTTCACTAGGGTTTTGGAGAACCCTAGGTATTGTAAACATTTGTATCAAAGAAATAAATTCTTTCATTGTAACATTGGATATTTGAGTCTCCCCCATATTAATAAAAATCATCTCTCTTTGTGCAATATTTTTTATTGATTTCAATTTATCTTGTAATCTATTTTGGTGTTTCACTTTTGCATCTACACTACCTAATGAATTACATATCAAACTCTTACAATGATATCCTTTTATAATCAAAGATATATTCCTTGGCCAACACTCTGCATAGCTATACAAGGGACACCTTGCACATTTACAACTTTCACATTGATACTTGTGAATTTATTATATTGCATAAAGTAACTAGATAAATTTCCCCTAAATTAATCTAATGTCCTAAGTATATACTTAGGAAGGTACATTTACATGATCCAAATGATGTAATAGAATCTAACTCCAACACCCCACCTATATTACATTATTTAGATACTGAAGACTTTTGTCTTCAAT
Organism: Wollemia nobilis; assembly: GCA_028583015.1. Lineage (NCBI taxonomy): Eukaryota > Viridiplantae > Streptophyta > Pinopsida > Araucariales > Araucariaceae > Wollemia > Wollemia nobilis. The sequence continues at coordinate 138,523 of JAQPPZ010004987.1, forward strand.
ATGGATCTTCTTATTTTAGACTATATTTGACTTTTTCAGGTTCATATTCTCCTATTTTTTCTCTTTGTGAGTATCTTCATTAGGTTCTGCTTCATTCGCTACTTAAGTCTTCATGTCAAGGCTTTTGATATTTTCTAGTTCTTTATCCCTTGATGTCAGATGTCTTTAATGAAAAATTATTCTCATGATTTTGCATATCATGATTAGATCTAGATAGGTTCTTCTCTTTTTTTTTGTACCTATGTAAGACTTATTTCTCTATCCTTCATAAGTATCAATCTTAAGTTTGATGTTAGCAGATCCATTAGAAATACATTTTTTAATATAATAATTTATTCTTTGTAGTAATCTTCTTTAATATCTCTTATAGTACCTATGTTTGAAATAATAGGTTAAATATGGATGATTTGTCCCTTCATAATATTTACAAGGATGGAAGCTCCAACTATTAGTCTTTCCATGACCATATTGATTGCAATAGGTGCACAATAGAGATGATCTGACAGTTTTGAAGTTTATTTTAGGAGTATCATATTTGTCTATATCCTTGATAAGACCTTCTAACCATATGTGCACAATTGAAGCTATTCCATCTTTCCATTTTTGTATAAAATATTGTTGATAAATCTATTTCTATTTTGAGTCTCCTTTGGTATAATTGTCATCAAACCTACATGATGAATATTCCTTTTCATAGCTGTTAATTTTGGAACTTATTTTGTATTGTATAGGTTCCTCATTTTCATTGTCCTTTTCATCATTGTAATCCATCATATGTTTAATCCATATTGGTATTTTATTTATTCCACTTCAAAGAGTGATGCTTAGAATACTAGTAGTCATATGTATTACCTGAATAGAGTAGTCTATCTTATATCTGCAGATATTAAGGTATATGTAACCCTTAGAATATATAAAATCTTGATTTGAAAAAAACATTGTTAACCCTTAGGTTATGTATACTTCCTTATATCTCCCTAATGATGAGAGTTCACAAACCTAATAAGTTTTTTAGGTTTTGTATCAAGCTTACATCTATCCAATAAATTTATAACTTCATAATTTTTTATGGATTCTAATATTACCAAGTTTTGTAGAATGTATTATGACTCCCTAGGATGTTTTGGATAGGATATATGATCAATATAGTGATTTTGTAAATTTTAGTTCAATTTCAAGTTGATTTTGTAAAATTTTGTAAATACAAAAAACAACTTTTCTATATCCTTATTACTCCTATTGAACTAAACACTATTTTCAATTCTTTGAAGAGGTTTTGAAGTCGGATTTATTTATTTTTCTTTAAGTGTTTTTGAGAGAACACTATAAAAATCCCAACTTTTGAAAACTTTAATAAACCTATTTAAAGACCCCCTTTTGGCTTATTTTAATGTTTTCTAATTTCCAATTCCTAAGTTTGATGTTGTATTCCTTATAACTCCCAAATTTGGAAAAAATAAAAAATAATATTTGCAAGTAATTTAAATTTCAATAATAACCCTTATTTATCCTTAATAACTTTTTGTAAATATTAAAAAATCTAAAGTATGCTTGCTTAATAAATCTCTAATACTGAATATTATAATAGAAGATTAAATATTTCTTTATAACACCAAAGACCTTATGTTAAAATTATGTTTAAAAAAACAACCTTTACCTCAATAGTCCTTTAATGTTATGAATCGATAGATTCATTATTATGTGTTGTGTAGTGCTCATATGCAGTCAGACCCCTCTTTGACCAGTGCTGATTCATTCCTTGATTGGCAATATTTCTCCTCTATAACTAGCATTGAAATATACGTTGGAATATTCCATTTAGGGCTTCTCCAAATGCATGTGTCATTTGCTAGTTTTATGATAGCATTTTAATGTCTTTCTTACATTGTTGAATGGTGTATGGCTTGAATAGTCATTTTCTCCTCAAAGATTTAATTATGTTTGACTACTCCCTTATTGTGTTCTACTTCACACTATTGTATATTTTATTTTCCATGATCAGTGTCTTAAGTAAGATGGGCTTTGTGACAAGTGTCACACGAAGTGTTACAAGATATACATCTTTAACATTCCTTCAGTAATGATGAGGTTGGTGGTAACCTCCAAATAATATTAAATCCCTCCAAATGAATGTTACTCCCTTTATATGAGTGCTTGAACATTGGGAGACATAGAGAGTTTGTGTCAAATGGCTTATGCATGCAATCCTTCTTTCTAACTCTCCAAATATGAGCTTCTAACCCTAATTTTTTCTTTTATCTTTGCACCCAATGTGAGCTTGCTATGATTCTTGATACGGAAGCTTTATTTTTCATGTTGGATTGGTTAGGATGATATGTGGCTACAACTATATTTCTTCATGATCTTATGGCACACTTTTAAGCTCTTATTTTGGTTGACACTCACTTCAATGTATTCCTTAGGTATAGCTCTTATCTTTACACTCATTTGTAGATATTTAATACCAATTTCTACCTTTCTTCCATGCTGGTTATAATAGCCAATGAGCATCCTTTTACTTTATCTTTACATAGATAACCTTTCACTGAATTTTACCCTTATTTCTATGTAAGCATGGGTGATAATACCTTCTTTTTAGTGGCTCCACTATTGTAGGTGATGCCATGCTTATATGGCTGAATTTGACGGAGGAAAATGATGTTTTTAAACACCTTAATTATTGTATATGTGAGATATTTGGTGGCTCTTCCTTTGGTCATAAATCTATTGTACATGTGAGATTTTTGATAGCTTATTTGCTTTTTTGTAAGTCTATTGTACAAGTATGTATGAGCTCTTCGATGGCTCTTCCATTGGCCATAAATATGCTATTCGTGTGAAATTTTTGATAGCTCCTTTCCTTAGCTACAAGTTTGTTGGATAAGAACATACTTATACCCCCTGTAAATAGGAATACTTTTGTTCTTCCAAGGAAGAAAAGAGATGTCTTTTGTAATATGTAAGTCTTGCATAAAAATGAATAATTTTTATAATCCTTCTTGCTTCTTTTGGATGATAGTCAATTCAAGCTAATTAAATAAGGATTCCTGCACTCTATACTAAGAAAGAAATCCTAATATTTTCCTTGAATATTGAGACTTACAAGGTCTTGATTTGAGGCTTCCTTAAAGGATTTCAATGGTGGTTTCTACTCCACATTTCTGCTTGTAATGATGGCTTCTTTTGGCCACGAAAGTGCTATAATTTTTTTTTGTGCTTCTACACAACACAAACTAATTGAGATCAACAAGTTAAAAAATCAACTAGAATGGTGCTTAATACATGCACTTTAAATGGTAATAATAAATTCACCTTATTGCTCTACTAATTTCTCAAAAATGCTCTTAAAAATTCCATTGCAACCTTTCAAATATAATCTAGAATAAATTCTTTCAAATTTCACTACAAACATAGTTGTAGGATCTAGTCTTCTTTTTGAATATATAAGATAGGTAGTTGATTGTAACTTCAAAAATCAACTTCTAACTGTGCAAATGAACCTTAAAAGGATTTTTTCTCTTTTGCATTTTTGAAGACTGTAATTCAATTTTTCTCTTTGCAACTTTTGATCTAATATAAGGTGCTTTAAAAAATTTGTTGAGTAATTCGATTAATGAATTTAATTGCACCAATAGTTGCTTACCTTTTTTATAGCTTTTTTAGAGAATGTAGATCAAGCTTGCTGCTTTAGATTTCTATAACTTTTTTTAGCTTTTCCAAACAACTCCTCCACCAAAAATAAGTGTCAAAATTTCTTTCATGATCCTGGGGTTTGGTGGTTTGATCCTCTCATTTTTGTTGTGTATTCTGAAGAATATTTATGCCTTTTTGAAAGGTAATCTTCAACTCTCTTGGCTTTGATAATATTATTTTGTCTTCAAGTCTTCTTATCAAATTCTATCTTCAAGCAAGATCTTCTTCTCAAGACTTTGAATGTCTTAAGGTCTTCTGTATATTATTTTGCACTCCTTGCCAATTCTTCTTCTTATCCTAATTGACCTTGTTTTCAGATGGTGATAATTATCCCAAATATTTCCTTTATAAAAAATTTTTTCCTTGATGGAGAATTTCTCTAATGAGTTCTTCTAGGAACTCTTTTTATGATCTTTATTTAGCCACAAGGCTCTCCAAGCATTTTTCCTTGAGACCTCTCCTAAGTCTTCAATTTTACAACTACTTTAGTCTTCTTTGAAACCTTATTAAACTTCTAGAATTGAGATCTCATTCTTGGATATCTTGATTTTTCTACCTCTGGATTTGAACAGGACTCTCCTATTCCTCGTCCTTCCAAGATTAGATGTTTCTTCAATGATATATTCACCAAATATTTTCACCTTCATGTTTACTTTAGGTGCTCTATTGATTCTAAAGAAAATAATATTCCTAAATTTATCGTAGGAAGTTTCTCAACTTACTAAATCTCCTTTCCCTACAATAAATGATTAGTACTAAAATATGAATCTACTTCTCAATTAGGAATTCTCTTTTGGAGTCTTCTTCAAGATCAAGGCTTTTGTGGCCTTTTGTTATATCAAGGTTTCTATGGCTCCTTTAGGATTAAGGCTTCTAGGGACTTTTCTTAGATCAAGGTTTTTGTGGCATTTTTAGGATTACGGCTTCTATGGCCCTTTTTTAGATCAAGAATTTTGTGGCATTTTCTACTGTGGATTTGACTTTATCAATAGAGATATTCAATATCTAGATTTCACTATGACTCCTAGAGTCTCTTCTAAAGTATTCTTTTTTAAAACAACTAATATTTGCACTATGAAGGCACTTTTGACTTTGAGCAACAAAGTTGAAATATCCTATCTTTCTATTGTATGAGGTGCCCCAATCATCTGAGGGTTAGTTCTCTACAATAAAAGAAACTTTAGGCAATAGTAAACTTTTCAAATATCTTAGACGAGCTTCACTATTTGATTCATCAAACTAGTGGATCAAATGCAGAGTCCTTATCTTCATGATTTGTTTTTTGTAACTTTGTGGGAAGACTTTGAGCCCAATGAATTTCATAAATTCTTTTTTTAGTTTGTTCTACCATATAATATTAACAAAATTTATATGCAATGGGTTCAATGGAACATCCAATTTACAAAAATTGAATCTATGGGGACTAGCCCTATTTTAGAAATAACACTTTCTCAAAGCTCTCCCTACCACCTTGATTCTTTTGAATATTTTTGCAAGAGCCTATGCACTAAGGCAAATCAGGTTCACAAAAAAATTAGGCTCAATAATAATGGTGGTTCTCCTCTCAATCTACAGTAGCTGGTTCTACTGTAACTAGAACTACCATGGCTCTAATACCATCGTTATATTTTGAGGTAGATTGCAATGGGAGATGGAAATCACAGGATAAAAAAATATAAGAGAGTAAATTTATGAGATTGTAGAAATATGTAATAAATAGAAATTATGAAAATGAATAAAATATTTCTATGGAGGAAATGGACACTCTATGCAAGATGCTACTAGACTATAATATACTCAATCACTAATGGAGTCACACAACACTACTACTACTTGAATGAGAGGGGGGTGAACAATATAATACCACTTTTTACTTTTATTTACTCAAACTATATTATCAAATATATCAATACAATGTCATCAATAGTAATCAAAGCAATGCATAAATCACCACACACAATAGAGACACCAATTTAATGCGGTTCACCCAATGTGGGCTACACGAAAAAATATTTCACTAAAATTTTCTCAAAAAATATTTTTGGAATCCTTTCCCTATTACAATGTTTATGGACCTCTATCCAAAGGAGACACCAATATCCTAATCTGGTTCATGGGCACCAACCCACAAGAGACACCAATCTCCTTTGTTCATTTGTGAATCTCTATCCATAGGAGAACTCCTTCTCCTCTACTCTAGCTAGTGATCCTCTATAAGACTATTGCCTCCACTATGCTGGCTTATGGAACTCTCTCCATTGAATACATTTATCCTCTCTACCTTGGATAATGGATATTTATCCACTAGAGACTACTATGCTCTATTATATCATCTACAAATACCTGCTCAATCTCTATCTCAAATCTACACAAAACACAACCCTTCGGTCTAGCACAAATCTACTCAATATCTGTCTCTGATCTGTACTAAACATAGTCCTTGGGTCTAGGAAAAATATTCTCAATCTCTATCTTTGGTATGGTACAAAGCTATCCTCAAGTCTGCACTAAAATTTGTCCTCAATCTATATTCAAGCTTTACCACAAATATTGATCCAATCATAAATCAACTCTGCTAGATTTTCTCCAAATATTAACTCAAGGTTTGAACAAATCAATCAATCAACTCCGCTCTTAAGTCTTCTCAAATACTTACCTCAAATCTATTTGCAAGTCCTCTAAAGAACTTCTCCAATATACTCTCAATTCTTCACTAAGACTTACCTCAAATTTTTCCAACAAGTTCTCACTAGAACTTTTCCAATATGCTCTCAAGTCTTCACTAAGACTTGTCTCAAATTTACTCAACAAGTCCTCACTAGAACTTTTTCAATTAGCTCAAGAAGTCTTCACCAATACTTGCCTAAAAATTGCTCAAAAAGTCCTCTTTAGAACTTATCCAAATATGATTGTAAGCTTCCACAAAAGCTCACACAAATCTATCCTTAATATTTCACAAAATCTTTCTCAATTCTATCCTTAATTCCCCTCTAGGACTTACTCAAATATTCTCACAAGCTCTCACAAAATCTTGCTCAAATCAATTATAAAACTTGCATATAAAACTCAACTTAATCTCTTGTAAAAAACCTCTTTCAATCACACAAACAAGTTTCACACATAATCTTGTTTGAATCCTAGAAACATATAGAGAATGGTTAGAGACTCAATATGTTACTCACTCACAACAATACTCAATCACTTTCAAAATATCTTTCTTTACCACAAAAACATATAGATAATGGTTAGAGACTCAATATGTTTTACACTCATGACAATACTCAATTACTCTTGTTTAATCACAGAAAAATATAGAGAATGGTTAGAGACTCAATATGTTTCACACTCACACAATAATCAATCACTTTCAAACTTTCTTGATTAACCACAAAAATATATAGAGAATTATTAGAGACTCAATATGTTTCACATTCACCAACACTCAATCACTTTCAATATCTCTTCCAAATCAAATCAGAATATAGAACAATTTGTTTCACATAACTTGAACTATCACTCCAACACTTTCCAATCAACTATGCTCAATCAACTCAACCAATGAAACAAAACTTGCTTGCAAACCCTAAGAAAATGTTTTATCCAAAATTTCCAACAACTCTCACGATGGAACTTAAAATTTACTCAATATGATTCCAAAATCACATAACAATGATACTCATGTTCTTTCATAAACCCTAGTTCAATATAGTTAACAATCTCACATAACAATGATACTCAAGTTATTATATAAATCCTAGTTCAAGATAGTTCTCAATAGCACACTCACTTGTCCTCACAAAAATTATTCAATTATGCATGTGAAAACTCTCTCTATTATTTTCAACAATGCTTACCAAACAAAAACCTTTTCACTCCAACTTGCACTCACAATATTCAACAATATTTCACTTCACAAGGATAATATGCCCATACCTTTTGTTTGAAGAAGATTTGACCTCAACACATGTCTCAATCACAATCAACCTATTTGCCAGTCTCAAAGGTTAGGTAGCAAAAACCTTCTCAAATTTTCATTCAAATATTCTCTCAAAATATTTCACCATACAAAATATTAGATCTCAATTACACCTTATAATATTCATACTTCAAAATGATCAGCAAAAATCAACTAATTCACTTCAATAATTAATTTTATTTTTCCACCTTATTACTCCTCTCAAATAATTAACACAACAAAACTTTGTTTTAAAATGAATTATAATATCCCCTAAAACCTTATTACTCCTTTCCAAATTCTAAAAACCACAATGTAATATTTAATATTTATAAACCTTATATCTCACTCCTAACATAAAAATGCATGCCACATTAAAACTTTAGGAGCAAAATTTAATTTAAAAAATTAAATACCTTTTTGCCCTTGGTGGTATTCGATCTCCCGCTGTGCTGCCACCAACACCCTAGTTGCGGCCCAATTGCTATGTGAGCTAGGTGCTTACCTTAGTAGGAAAAAGCGTCTTGTGCACTTTATATCTTATGCCTAGTCACTAAAACTAAAAAATGTTAGCAAAACACTCCCAAACCCTGCTGCCAAGATTTGATCGTAGGACCTCCCACTCATCAGTGCTTTAACATAGCCGCATGCCGCTAGTCCAACCACCATGGTTGGAAATGAGGCTTTAAGCCTCCCTATTTTTTTATCCCTTTGATGGTCTCCAAGTAAATTAAAATTTATCTTTTTCCTTTGCATGCAGATCACAAAAATTTGTAGGCACTCACTATTAATTTCAATCGAAGGTTAGATTTAATTGATCAAATGCATATGGTATTTATACCATCGTGCCATATATCTTTACACTTCAGCAAAGGGGGGAAATATATTTGACGTGGGTGCTATAAATTAAGTATTTTATCCTTATAACCCTAAAATTAAGGTCAATTAAATTAAATTATAAAATAATTTATAATTAAATTATTATAATTAATTTATAATTAATTTAATAACTTTAGGTCTTAGCATTAGACCTTTAATATTATAATAAAATATTATAATATTATTTTTTATTGGGCCTTCCTATTGCTCCTTTAGACCTTATCTGACCACCTTGAATATTATAATAAGAGATATTATAATATTATTTCTCTTAGACCTAGAAGCAATATTTCTCTTGCACTGATTACTGAAATAAATGCTTGACATCCTTCCTTTTGAATTGCTCAGTAAAAATCACTCTTGACATCAATGACAACAAAACTTGCTCATATTTCCAACAATTTTCCCATTTGTTATTTATGGCAACCCATTTACCTTTTACCATTTCATTTACCTATTTATGTTCTGCTCCCCTTGAGAAACTTATCCCCCTGATTGAAAGCTCTTCCCCTAATACAAATCTCTCCCCCTTTGACATCAATGGGAAAGGGTCACCTTTGGGGCTTGGGGCTAAGAATGAGACCCTTAGCTTAGCCCTTCCTCCACCTTATATCTTGAGGTAGTTAGTTCTAGGGTGGGAGTATCTCTACTCCTAGCATGCACTTATCATTACCTTTTTCCACTTTCTTCCTCAACTGATCATTTTGATTCCTTTGAATATTCTTGTTCCTTCTTGTCTCTAGAATTTATGCTCTACACCACCTTGTTGTATGCCCATAATTATTACACTTGTAACACTTAATGTTGTTATTCCTTAAAGGTGCAAATGTATTGGGGTTTCTCCTAGTGAAGCCATGTCCATTCTTGTTATGAACCTTGCAATTTACTACCTTGTGACCAAACTGATTACAAGAGTAGCAACACCCTTGAAAAATATATTTGTTTCTAAAATTACCATGTTCATGTCTTCCATGTGTACTACACTATGTAGCCTTGTGCCCAAACCTGTGACATGCAAAGCATCATCTATTGAAACTACTTTAACTTGACCAAATTGGTCTCTTAGTCTCTTCTACGCTATGCTACTTTGTGTTCCATATATTTCTCATTTGTGCATTGTTCATTTTCCGGTTGAACTTTCTATTGTCCAACTCGTCCTTAAAAGTCTCACTCTCCCTTACATTCTCTTCTTCTAAAGCTTCTTCTTCTTTGAAGCTTGAGATTGAATCTCTTCCTTGTTCTTGTTCCTAGTCAAAACTAAGTCCTATCTTGCTTAATGAAGATATTTGTACCTTGATATTCTTATCCAATTTATTTTAGCTTCTCCCAAACCCGTGTAGCTTATCCCTAGACTCTTCCATTTTATTCCTTAGTGAAGCTACTTAATGCTCTAGTTTTTCACATTCTAAAACCTTAGCTTCTAACTTCTCTTTAAATCTTATTGTTTTAGCTATTGAGTTAGTTAGATCTTCTATAAGCTTTCCTTTCTCTTCATCACATTCTTGAAATTGAAGCTTGAGTTTTGAGTTCTACTTTCTTATCTTACTTAATGCATCAAGGGCAAAAATATGTTCACCTTCAAGATCAACTTCTCCTTTCTCTGATTCCTCCTTTATTTCTTTGCCTTTGGTGCCATATTCATTCCTTTATGATTTGTCTTCTATAAGATCATATCCTTATTATTCTATTGCAAAAATTAGACTTTATTTTGGTACTTCAAGTGTATCTTCATATTCATCATCACTGAAACTAAATCCATTCCTTGTACAACTATATTCAAGATGAACAAACTTACCACATCTAAAACACTTGACGATTATTGGTGACTTTTTTCTAACCACTTATTTTTCTTCAATCAAAAATAGAATTTCATTTTCATTATTATTTGAGGAGATTTCATCACTATCACTTGAACTCTTACTTGCCTTGTATGCATAAAAACTCTTCTTATGCCTTTGGCAAAACTTCTTTCCTCGCTTGCCTTGTTCATCCCTGCTTTTATTTTGGTACCTGCGTTTTCATGTTTCCCTATTTTTATGATCATGTTTTTCTTCATCATTGCTATTTCCAGCCTCTGGATAATCAGATGCATAGTGACCATACTTTCCACAATGAAAACATCTAACTAATTTCGTACCTTTATAATTTCTTGGGTCCTTGTTCCTTCTACCATAATTTGCTTCTTCATAACTAGATAATTCATTCTTTGAATCTGACTTCTTACCCTTTGTCTTCTTACTAGATTTGAAGGCTACTTACTTCTAGGGATTAGGTTCCTCTTTTATTCTCATTTCAAAAGTTGTGAGAATTCCATGTAATTCATCCCTTGTCAAAATTTCAATATCTTTTGACTCTTCTATAGCTAAAATCTTTTCACTATACCTTTTTGGGAGTGACCTTAAAATATTATCACAAACATCTATTTCTTCAATCTTAAGCCCAAGTCCTTGCATGGAGTTAACAACCTCATCCACATGAAGTAGGTATCCAACAATGTTTTCTTCATCCTTCATCTTTAGGTCTTCAAATGTTCTCTTGTAATTTTGCAACTTTGCCCTTTTGACCTTCTTATCTCCTTCATATATACCTTTCAACTTATCCCAAATTTCCTTTGCATATTTGTAGTGCATAACCTTTATAAACTCTGTTTCATGTAGAACCTTTAAAATTCCATTCATTGCCTTTGAATTGTGTAGATGTAGGAGCTTACCATATTTTTCTGTAGGTGGAGTAGTTGGTAGTATGTATCCATTCTCAATTGCTTCTCATATATCATTTCCAAGTGCCATCAGGTGAATCTTCATTCTCATACTCTAAAGTACATAATTTCTCCCATCGAACAATAGTGTTGAACTATCTGAGGATCCACTCTTATAATCCATCTATGTTCTTGAGAGCTTTTTCTTCAAGCTATAAAAATATTCTTAAGGAACCCACTTTGATACTAATTGAAGAACACAAGCTTATACTGAGAGGGGGGGTGAAAAGTATAAGACCACTTTTTACTTTTATTTACTCAAACTATATTATCCAATATATCAATGCAATTTCAAAAAGAATAATCAAAGCAATGCACAAATCAACACACATAATAGAGACACCATTTTAACGTGGTTCACCCAATGTGGGCTACTCCATAGAGAAAATCTCTTGGGAATCCTTTCCCTATTACAATTTTTATGGACCTTTGTCCAAAGGAGACACCAATACCCTAATTTGGTTCATGGGCACCAACCCATAGGAGACACCAATCCCCTTTTCTAGTTTGTGGATCTCTATCCACAGGAGAACTCCTTCTCCTCTGATCTAGTTGGTGATCCTCTAGAAGACTACTACCTCCACTATGCTGACTTGTGGATCTCTCTCCTATAAAGACCTCTATCCTCTCTGCCTTGGCTAATGGATCTCTATCCACTGGAGACTACTATCCTCTTCTTTGTCACCTCCAAAGCATTTCTCAATCTCTATATCAAATCTACACTAAACATAATTCTTTGGATCTAGCATAAATCTTCTCAATCTCTATCTTTGATATGTACTAAACACAATCCTTCAATCTAGCACAAATATGATCAATCTCTATCTATGGTATAGTACAAAGCTATCCTTAAGTTTGCACCAAACTCTATCCTCAATATATATTCAAGATTTACCATAAATTTTGATCTAATAACAAATCAACTTTGCTAGATCTACCCCAAACCTTAACTCAAGGTCTGAACAAATCAATCAAATCTGCTCTCAAGTATTCTCAAATAATTTCCTCAAATCTACCCACAAGTCCTCTCAAGAACTTGTCCAATATGCTCTCAAGTATTCACTAAGACTTACCTCAAATATGTCCAACAAGTTCTGACTAGAACTTGTCCAATATGCTCTCAAGTATTCACTAAGACTTACCTCAAATATTCTCAACAAGTCCTCACTAGAACTTGTTCAATCAACTCAACAAGTCTTCACCAAGACTTACCTAAAAATTGCTCAACAAGTCCTCTCTAGAAGTTGTCCAAATCTGATTGTAAGCTTCCACAAAAGCTCACACAAATATGTTCTTAAGCTTTCATAAAATACTTCTCAATTCTATCCTTAAGTCCCCTCTAGGACTTACTCAAATATGCTCACAAGCTCTCACAAAACCTTGTTCAAATCAATTACAAAACTTGCATATAAAGCTCAATTTAATCTCTTGTAGAAAACCTATTTCATTCACACCAACAAGTTTCACACAGAATCTTGTTTGACTTCCAAAAACATATAGAGAATGTGTAGAGACTCAATATGTTACTCACTCACAACAATACTCATTCACTTTCAAAATGATGGTTAGAGACTCAATATGTTTCACACTCACAACAATACTCAATCACTCTTGTTTAATCACAAAAACATATAGAGAATGGTTAGATACTCAATATGTTTCACACTCACAACAATACTCAATAAATTTCAAACTCTCTTGTTTAACCACAAAAACATATAGAGAATTATTAGAGACTCAATATGTTTCACATTCACAAACACTCAATCACTTTCAATATATCTTCCAAATCAATTCAGAATATAGAACAATTTGTTTCACAAAACTTGAACTATCACTCCAACACTTTTCAATCAACTATTCTCAATCAACTCAACCAATGAAACAAAACTTGCTTGCAAACCCTAAGAAAATGTTTCACCCAAAGCTTTCACAACTCTCACTGTGGAATTCAAACTTTACTCAAGATGATTCTAAATTGACATAACAATGATACTCATGTTCTTTGACAATCCCTAGTTCAATATAGTTCACAATCTCACATAACAATGATACTCAAGTTCTTGCATACACCCTAGTTCAAGATAGTTCTCAATAGCACACTCACTTGTTCTCACAAACATTCATAAATCATGCATGTGAAAACTCACTCTATTATTTCCAACAATGCTTACCAAACAAAAATCTTTTCACTCCAACTTGCACTCAAAAATAGTCAATAATATTTCACTTCACAAAGATAATATGTCCATACCTTTTGTTTGAAGATGATTTGACCTCAACACCCATCTCAATCACAATCAACCTCTTTGTGAGTCTCAAAGGTTAGGTAGCAAAATCCTTCTCAAAATTTCATTCAAATACTCCCTCAAAATATTTCACTATACAAAATATTAGATCCCAATTACACCTTATAATATCCACACTTCAAAATGATTAGCAAAAATCAACTAATTCATTTTAATAATTAATTTTCTTTTTCCACCTTATTACTCCTCTAAAATAATTAACACAACAAAACTTTGTTTTAAAATGAATTATAATATCCCCTCAAACCTTATTACTCCTTTCCAAATTCTAAAAATCATAATATAATATTTAATATTTATAAAACTTATATCTCCCCCCTAACGTAAAAATTCATGCCACATTACAACCTTTGGAAATAACTTTAATTTGAAAAATTAAATACCTTTTTGCCCTTGGCAGGATTCGATCTCCCGTTGTGCTGCCACCAGTGCCCTAGCCACAACACAACAACCGCATGATCTAGGCACTTACATTAGTAGGTAAAAGCACCTTGTGCACTTTATAGCCTATACCTAATTGCCAAAACCAAAAGACACTAGCAAAATACTCCTAGACCCTGTCGTCGGGATTCGATTGCGGGACCTCCCACTCGTTAATGCTTTAACACACAACTGCCTGTTGCTAGCCCAACCACCACGGTTGGAAATGAGGCTTTAAGCATCTTTCCTTTTATCCCTTCGATGATCGCCAAGTAAATAAAAATTTATTTTTTTTCTTTGCACACAGATCGCAAAAATCCGTAGGCACTCACTATTAATTTCGATCGAAGATAATGTTTAATCGATCAAATGCACATGTTATTTTTACCATTGTGTCATCTCTCTTTGTAGGTCGGCAGAGGGGGAAAATATATTTGACGTCAGTAGTATAAATTAAATCTTTTGCCTTTATAACCCTAACCTTAGGGTTAATTAAATTAAATTAAAAAATTTATAATGAAATTATTATAATTAATTTAATAAATTTAGGTCTTAACATTAGACCTTTAATATTATAATAAAATATTATAATATTATTTTTCTTGGGCCTTCCTATTGCTCCTTTAGACCTTATATGACCACCTTGAATATTATAATAAGAGATCTTATAATATTATTTCTCTTAGGCCTAGAAGCAATATTTCTCTTGCATTGCTTACTGAAACTAACACTTGACATTATTCCTTTTGCATTGCTCACTGAAACTAACTCTTGACATCAATGACAACAAAACTTGCTCGTATTTCCAATACTACTATCTAATGATTTGCATATCAAACTCTTACAATGAGGCCCTTTTATAATAAAGTATAGATTCCTTGGCCAACACTCTACCTAGTTGTACAAGGGACACCTTGCAAATTTATAGCTTGCACATTGACACTTGTGCATTTATTACATTGCAAAAAGTAACTAGATAAATTCCCCCTAAATTAATTTAATATCCAAAGTATGTACCTAGGAAGGTACATTTACATGATCCAAATGATGTAATAGAATTTAACTCTAACACTTGTGCACATTCTCTCTTGCACGATAGTTGCGCATCTTCAACACATTGACACTTACATAAAAGGGGAAATATAAATCACACTCTAAACTATAGATTCAACTCAAATCTATTACACATTTACAATTATACCATGAAGGTACCATGGGGGTGCATTACACACCAAAAATATAATATATCTAACAATCATTATCAAGTACAATGTTAAGTTAAACTCATTGAAGAATTTTGAAGTGGCCCATGTATTTAGAGAAGAAAATGGGGTAACATATTGGTTAGATTATTGAAAGCCTCTTTGTGAAGAGGATAAAATATGGATTCCCCTATATATTGTTCATCCAAATGTAAATCAACTAGTGGAAAGGGAAATATTTGATATTAGGGTGTAATATATGATAATATGAAAAAGGTGTTTAGATCATTTTTTTGGGTAGGAGTGCACAAGAATGTCTACAATAGAAGTGCATAAAATATATATAACAAGTGTGTGACGAAATATGTATAACACATCACACTAGAATATTTTGAATAAATATGTGTTGAAGTATGTTGTAGTGTTTATACACCAAAATAAATTGAATATCTAATGCACCATAATGTATTAAAGTTTTAAAATAGACAACATAAAATGAATATTAGTTATGGGATAACATAATAATTTATATTAATATTTTAGAGCTCATTCAATTTGACCCCTCCTAGGTGTTGCTATGGGATTTTATTGCAGAGCTTATCCAATATGGTCCCCCTAAGTTTAGTTTTGGGATTTTGTTATAGATACCATCTAATTTGGATCCTCCTAGGTTATGCTATGGGATTTTATTATAGAGATCATATGATATGGTCCCTCTTAGGTTTGGCTATGGGATTTTGTTGCACAACCTGTCTAATTTGATCCCTCTTAGATTTTATTATGGAATTTTATTGTAGATATCATTCAATCTAGACCCTCTTAGGTTATGTTATGGTATTTTATTATAGATCTCATTTGATCTCATCCCTCATGGGTTTTGTATGGTATTTTGTTATAGAGCTTGTTCTATTTGGTCCCTCTTAGGTTTTTCTATTGGATTTTGTTGTAGAGCTTATCCTATTTGGTCCCTTATTTGTTTATCTATGTGATTTTGTTATATATCTCATATGACCTAGACCATATTGGTTATGCTATGGGATTTTATTACAAAACTCATCCAATCTAGTCCTTCTAGGTTATGCTATGGAATTTTATTATAGATTTTATTTGATCTATTTCCTCTTGGGTTTTACTATGTGATTTTATTACATAGCTCATCTGTTCTAGACCCTCATGGATTGTTCTAGAGGATTTTATTATAGGTCTTGTTTGATTTATCCCTCTTGGATTTTGCTATGGAATTTTGTTGTAGATATTTTCCAATCTGGTCCCTCCTATGTCTTGGTATGGTATTTTATCACAAATCTCATCCGATTAGTCTAAGATGTGTTTTATTATTGTGCTAGAGTATGTTTCACCATTTATGCACCATAATAAACTAAAGATCTAATGCAATTGAATGTATTAAAATTTTGGTTATTTTAATTAGCCCAAATAAAAGGAATATTAGTTGTGGGCTATTGTTGTAAGAATTTATATGAAGATTTTAGTATGTATTGAAGTTTTTGATAAGAGAAAAAAATGTAAGACTAGATAGACTAGTATAGGCTTGTAAAAGGATTTGAGCCCCTTCAAAAAACCAGTTTATCATATCAAATTTTTATCAAACTACATGCTTTTTAAATTTGGCTTATGATACCTCTAATGTAAGATTAGATTGAACAAATTTCATTGTGAGTAAATATATCTTCAACAACATCATAGATATATGGGAAGCCATGGAATATACTTATACCTCTTGAAAATGAATGTTCATCACAATTCACTTCAAGAAATATTAGATTGAATGGAATGGGCTTTCATGTTGGAAATGATGGAGGAATTAGGGTTTGAATGTTCAAATCCTTCTATTTGATGCCAACACTTGATTTTTTATTAAATATGAGATTTGAACATTAAATGAGTTATTTTTTTACAATATAAAAATAAATTTTATTAGAAAATAATATTTTTTTTATTTTGATTTAAAATATATAATTTATTTTTGCTTCTTTACATATCCAATGGATAATTTTTTTATTACATTGTCTTTTTATTTCTTAATCTTAGGATTATGTTTTATAGTTTTAAATAAAACTTTGAGTATAAGTTTTTAATATTAAATAAAAATTTGTATCTACTTTATTTTCTATGCTTGACATTCAATAAAGGCTTTTGAAAAAAAATGTGTTGCTAAAATAAAAAAATTAGTTCTTAAGAATTTAGATCTAATACAAGATTAAAAAAACAACCACGTGGAATATGATTAACAAATGGATTGATTATACTTAATTTTTCTATATTATTGACTTGTTTAATTATTTTATCTTATCATTCTTCAAAGAAATTTACATGCTTCTAAATTCAAACAAGCTTAAAAAAGATCCTCATTATCAAAATTTATTTGAAAAATCATTGTCTACTCTATAAATATTTTTGTTTTACGATATTTTATGTTATGTTCATAATTTAAGGTCTTATGGTATTTATCAAAAAATAGAAAATACCATGTATCTAATGACAAGAGAAGAAAAAACTCAATTCTATTACTAATTCATAATTTCCATTGTGTGTTTTTAAGTTGTAAAGCAAACTTTGATTGTATGACAGCATATCTCATTTTTTTTTCCAATGGTTAAAATCTAGACAAATTACAAGAATAATAGAGTCAAAGACAAGTTTTCTATATTCTAGATATATTTTTAGCCAAAAAAATTGAGGTTATACCCACTTAAGATAAGGGGTGTTTCAAAATAATAAGAGGTAAGATATCTAATGAATTTATTCTAGACTTAAAATTACTTTTAGAGATATTAAACTTTATTCTAGAGGTATCACAAGATAATGTCAATTACTAGGAATTATCAAGTACCTTTACAAGAAGTTAGTAAGAAGTATGTTTAAAAATAAAGATAAATTTTGGTGCATATCTAACATATCTACATGGAAATAAGATGTGAATAGTGATATTTTAAAAATTATAGAGGCTTTTTAAGGTAAAGGTAAAGTAGCTTTAATGTCCAAAAGGCCATATGCCATATGAAACAATACTCATCGAGGATGTTGTTTATTGAATATATGATTATCCAGCCATACTTCAACTACAAAAGCATGGTGTACAACCCTATTTCTTGTACGATTTGAGCCTTAGACCTATTATTCAAAGTTCCATAGCCTTCAAAAGTGGTTCATTCATCTAGTAATGAAGATATTGTCATGTAATTATGTTTGGAATATATATAAGACAAATAATATAGAGGTTCCTATAGTTAATCAGGCTTTTGAAAGTCCAACTCCATTGATTTTTTTCTATAGGATCAAATTAGGGTCTACATGGAATTGATTAACTCTTACATTAATAAGATCCCTAAGTCTAATTCAATTAATTTTTCCATTGGAGCAAATTAAAATCTCTATGGATTTGATTAACACTTAGATTAATAGGATCCCTAAGGACTTGATTAATGCTTAGAGTAATATTGTAGGACTTATATTGAAAATTGAACACAAGGGTAATTATTAAAAACATTTATTTTTATTTGGGATAGTTGATGTGGATTCAATATAAGGAGTGGATTTTTTAAGTTGTACTTTTTTATTAACATTTACTCAAAATAAAAAGAGGTAAATATAATTTTTTTTTTTTTTTTTATGAAAGGCCATTTTAATTATCAAAATAAAAGTCCTTTATAGCAAAAAAAAAGTGTGGGTGGAGAAAAAACCAAATGTCACTAACTTATCCTAATATCGGATAAAGAAAAACAAACTACACCATACGGGCACTACAACCATCAACAAAAAACTAGAAACAATCTACATCTAGAAAGGTTTTTTAAAGAAGGGGGCCTGTGGCAGACAAGGCCTTATCCATTTGAAGTGGGTGGTTCCACCCACCCATTAAAACACTCCTCATCCCAACTTGAAGCATGAGTAATTGGAGAAGAAATACGGGACCAACCAAAAATATGCCTATGGCTTCCTGAAGCCCCCCAACCATCATTAGAAATAGACGTATAATTCTGGGAGGTGTACATAACTGACTACTTCAACGGACCTCCATAGTCACAGGATATGCTCTAAGGAGGTTGACACCATGCACGATCAGGGCGTCGATGCAAACAAGATCTGACTAGGTGAGGAGGCGAATGATCATGGGCCTCTCTATTTACAACACAAGGGGTGTCACCCTAGTATTTTAATAAATCCTGTAAATGATCCAGCTCCACAACCACCTTTTTAGCCTGGTCACAGATCTGAAACCATACATCATAAAAAACTTTGAGCTTGTCAGCAAATGAAAAATCTTAAGATAGATCAACCTACTTGAAAATAACCTTGTTTTTAGATTTCTAAATGTGAAATAGAAGGTTGAATCTAAATATTTTCCACACTTTCCTCAACGGGAGAGAAAACTAAATAGGATCACCCAAAAGGACATGATGCCAAGAAAGCTGTAGGGACATAAATGAGACAAAGAAATAACCCACCCAACTCCAAGTGAGACTGGCCCGTCTACATGCCCATAAAAGATGCATACAAGATTGGTTTTTAAACAAATGGGCATCAGGGCTTAGGAACCCCCATATAAGAAAGTATATGACCAAGGGGAAAACCCTGATATAGTAAGCTCCAGGCGAAAAAAGTTTTATTTGGCTCCAGATAAGATGCATAGGCTGAATGAAATCTGGTTTTCCACCTAGATGGTGATGATATAAGGTCCCATTTTATATTGGGTTTGGGCACTATGGGTGCAATTGGTGTAAGCCAATCATAACCCTGCCAAGATCTGTAGTTGAGCAAGTGCTCTTATACCAGGCCCAATATTTCCACCAAGGTTTTTGGGATCTGAAACCTAATTTTTGCCATAAGGAGAAAGGTGTATGGTCTAGAACAAAATCATACATAGCCTTGTTAGTGTTGTACAAGTGAAACATCCTTTAAAAATATTTCCAAGGAATCCAATCTTTGTTTTTCCTGGAGTAAAAATATGCAATGGCGGCAATGCCCCACTTTAAAAAAATTTGGGCATGGACCCAGGGAACTTGGCCCAATGGCTTACCCTGAAGCTTGAATACAGGGGACCACCAGACATTGAGAATATTAATGGAAAGGCATTTATGTGAATGGACCCCCTTCTAAACAATCCAAGGGTTTAATTGTTGCCAGGCCTTCCATATGCTTTTGATGACAAAGGAGCCATGCATTTTAATGAAAACTAGGGCCAACACTAGAGAGGGCAAATCCATTCCTGCCCAGGATCAGTGGTTGAGGGGAAGCCCAGTCGAGATGCAATGTATAATAAGAAATTTCTATGCTTCATGTTCTTTGAGAGCCTGCATAATCCATTTAATACAGAGGGATAACCCTTGATGCTTACAGTCCAACAAACCCATACCCCCTGCTTGCTATGGGAGACAAAAAATATCCCAAGCCACTCTATGAAAGCCCTTTCGCTCAGACCCACTAGACCATAGAAAATCCTATAGTAATTTTTCAAACTATTTGTAACAAGCCTAGGAAGGGACCCAACAAGATGAGTAATAAACATGTGAGGAAGCCAACACTTTCGAGCAAATTTGAAATTTTCTAACAAGAGACAACTTCTTTGCATTCCAATATTCTAGCTTGTTTTCTACTTTTCTGATGACATAAGACCATAATTGGGATAGAGAGCCTTGAAAGACAAAAGGAATGCCCAAAAAATTGAAGACTTCTCTAGGCTGAATCCAACTTCACTGCACATGTTGAAGCCAATGGGAAAGAGGTTGTAGGGATTGCTTGTAACATGAGGTTTTTCTCCATTGGATATTAGACTTGGAGGCTTTGCAAAAAATATCAAGACAAGAAAGAGCTTCAGAAAGATATTGTTCATCCTCATTCAAAGTAAGAAAGGAATCATCAAAAAAATGGTCTTTAATGAGTTGACCAACATTCCCAAGATGGGAAATACCCCAAAGCATCCCAACAAAAGCATGATGATCCAAAATATAACCAAATTCTTCTTCTGCTAAAATGAATAACGAGGGGGCCAAAGGACAACCCTGCCTTACTAATCTATGTAAGCCAATATCGTCAACTTGAAACTTTTTAAGAGAAAACATAGTTGATGCATCCTAAAAAAAATTTTTAACAGAGGAAATAAATTACGGACAAAATCCAAGAGCTTCCAACATGGAAAGAATGAAAATCCACTCAATTCGATCATAAGCCTTTTCAAATTCAAGCTTGAGGAAAAGGGTCTGTTGACTGGCCCTGCGAGCCCATTCCATACCTTCCTAAATAGCGAGAACGTTGTCCAAAATATACTGATTCTGGATAAATCCAGTTTGGTCAAGCCTCACAATAGAGGGAAGCAAGGGCCTAATCCACAAAGCAAGTGCTTTGGCAATGATCTTGTAGCTGACATTAAGCAAAGTTATTGGCCTCCAATTTGTAATTATTTTTGGATCCCCGAACTTTGGGATATTTGATAATAGCATCTAAGGAGTCAGACTGCATGGCTTCTAAATATACTTTATGCAAGTCAAGACCAACAAACTCCTAGTAAGTTTTTTAAAATTTGTAGGGGAAGCCAACAAGCCCTGGGGCCTTCGCATTTTCCATTTGAAATAGGGCATCTGCAAGATCCTACTCTAATAGGGGTCATTCACATTCATTCTGCTATGCTAGGGAGAGGCAAGTTGGGATAACCTCTTTGCAAAATTGAAGGGATAATTCTTGTTCAAGGGTGTACAACTGAGCAACAAAAACATGAGAATAATGTCATGTAAATTCAACTGCTATCTCAAGAAAAGAGGTGGTGTGAACCCCATTAACCACTAAAGCTTTGAATTGAGTGGAGTGATACGGAGGTTGCAACCTCTAGAAAAACTCTTTAGAAATGTAGTCACCCACTTTGAGCCAATGTAGTCTGGATTTAATTTGAGCCCCTCTGTCCTTGTACACTTCAGCCAATTTGAGCTCATGCTAGAGCTGAGGGACATGGGCTTGAATGGCGGAGTCAAAAGAAGAGGCCTTAAGATGGAAGGAGATATATGTAAGCTCATTACACAAAGCAGTATTAGAGCGATAATGTAGCTGCACAACCTTCTTTCCTAGGCTTTTGAGCACAGTAGTGGTATGAATAATAGCGTCATTCCACCACTCAATCCATCCTGAATCTCCATTGGGTCTAGGTATAATGTTCCAAATCCTTTAGATGTGATAAAAAATAGTTTCATGTTGCAAGAAAGAAGTTTTAAGAAAAAATTGAGCATGAGTAGGCCATTGATGGGTGGAGGAGACATGAATAGAGAACATTATGAGGGAATGATCGGACGAGACCATACTAGTAATGGTTTCAATAAAAGTGACTGAAGGGAGCCGACAAGAAAAAGAAAACTCGTGCTGGTCTAACAACATAGCCCTTTCCAACCTTTTTAAAACTCTTGCGAGGCCTGACTGAAAATTAGACCATGTGAACCACAAATGCTCAAGAAATTGACCTGCAAAGAAACAACCATTGGGATGGAAGACCCTCAGTTTATTTTTCATAAAATACCAAGCATGTCGCTCTCTCGAGGCCCACCTATTGGGAAGCTAGTCCTTTTTATCACAAGGCTTCTCAACCATATTGAAATCACCACACATTAGCTATACTATGGTAGGTAAGGACAAAGCACACCATCTCCATAGTGCACATCTATCTTGGACCTCATTAGAGGCATAAATATTAATAATCTCGAAGGAAAGACCACCAACTTTGAGCAAAATCCAAACCGCATGGTGAGAGGGGTTAGAACCCCATGTGACAAAATTACTCACCCACCTATTATTAAGCAAAATGACAACACCTCTGTTGTCATGATTGTGGTTGCTAGCATACATCTAACTTCCAGGACATAATATAGAACAAGTAGATTGTAAATTGAAGCCTACCACTTTGACTTCTTGTAGACACACAAAATATGGATGACCATAGATACTGGAACAAGTAGTGAGCTCATTCCAAATGATGTAACAATGAACATGATCCGTCAACCCATGCACATTCCAGGATAGAAACAACATTAAAAAGAGTCAAGTTGCATACCCCCACTGGCCTTAGTCAAATTATTTGACAACAGGTGATAAGGGTTATTATTTAAGGTGTCCATGATGGTGGAGGAGAGAGAAGTTTGTCACCACTTGTCTAAATGAGCAAGCCGCTCACCTCACAGAGGGATACGGGACCACCATCCTAAATTCTAAGAGAAACTTCCTTCAGCCCCTGTCTCGTATGGAGTACCCAAGGGCACAGTGGATCGAATCCCTTCATCATGGTCTACAGACTCGACGACCATAGGAGGAGAGTGTACAGAGGTTGACTCCATAACCAATGGCTACATGAGGGTCTTAGGCATTAGGGCCTGAGCATACGTGACCACTGTGTGGCCCACCTGAGCAGGCTTCCTACATTTCCCTTTCTTATGTGAAACTTCAATTTATTCACCATATTTTGAAGGAGGGTGCTGGGTAGTGGGAGATAATACAACACCAGCTGTAGGGTAGTTGCCTTGATCTTGAATTTTTTAGCCATCAAGGGGCAATCCTTAATGTGGTGGGAGGCTTATTGGTAACAATAACATGTATTAGGGAGGTTGATATACACCACCCATTAATGAATACGGGTAGAACCAACCTGAATGTCGATATACTACTTTAGGGTTTTAGCTAGGTCAACCTTGATACACATTCTCATGCTAGGGTGGACCGACATGAACCGAGAGGGTTCATCATAGACAAATTCACCAAGGGTGGACACCAAGTTTTTCAGAAAGGGCCAGCATGCAGTTGGGAGGTCCGACAGTTCTACCCAAATAGGCACGACCAGGGAAACAAAATTAGAAACCGTGAAATCACAGCTCCACGACTATAAAATCAGCAGTGAACTATTAATGTAACTAGGACCCTTATTGAGGACCTTCTTGGCTTGGTCAGGACTACCAAATTAAAAATGAAAAAAAAAACTTAGAGAGATTTTGGACATGGTCGACTTGAATACCATACGAACACCAATACTGCTCAATCCAGTTTCTAAGGACATGCTTAAGGGGAATTTGACCCAAAAAATACCCTATAAGAGTATTGTTTTCAAACCAAGAACATGCCTGATTGAATTAATGTAGAGGAATCATAAAATCAGGTTTAAAAATACCTCGTGGTACATCTTGGGCACAAATTTCTTGGGTCGTTTGTTCGCCTCCAAAGCCATTCCTCTCATTGCCAGCCTCAGACGAAGCCAGGGGAGGAGAAGTCGACATAATAACACCAATGGAGCAAGCGCAACACGGAGGCCAACACAAGATTCCTGAGAATGAACAGAAACTATCAAAATTATGTCTACATCAAGGTTTAAAACTTGAATATTTTATAAATGACTAAATTTTTAATTACATTGATTTTATCTTAATTATCCATTGAATTATAACAAGTATAACCATGCCTTAGTTTATTACCTTTAATCATCTCTTTATCACTATCTAGATCATTGAGTTTAAATCTCTTTTGCCACTAAAATTCTTTTAAATTTGAAAAAAAATTAAAAAACGCATAATTAATAATAATAAGATTAGTTCCTTAGGCTCATACCTAAAATAATAAGTACCCACATAAAATACTCACCTTTTATTAAGGATTATGATTATAATAACCATTTAAAAGTATTTTGAATATTTAATATTTGCCTAAATTTTCCATGGAATAATTATGTGGCTTAGAATACTTCAAAGAAATTCAAGTGACATCATTCGATTGGCTAGTTTTTTTGTAGCTCAAAATGCTTCAAATAAATATGAGCACAACCTCTCGATTGGTTAGAGAAATCAATGGCCCATCTTCACTTGCACAACCAGAGTGCTACATTCTCATTGGCCTAAAAAATAAATGACCTACATTTGTTCACACTCTTGTCAATGAGTTTGAATCATTCATTAGAAATTAAAGTCAGCCAAGAAATATCAAGCACATAAATAATTATAATAATTAGGGTTACCATTTAATTTTATCTCTGTGAAAATATAAGTTTACAAGAAACCCACAATAGTAAAGAAAATCCTAAGATTAAACGCCTCTTTCATGAAATTAATTCACACTAACCTAAAATTATTTTCTCCCCACTAATGTCTAAAACATTTAAAATACAAAAAAATAATAATTAATTTAATTGGCTTAAAATTCATCCTGCGGCTTGGACGCTCGAAATCCACCGTTTGAGTGTAGTCACTCGATTGACTGCAAAATTGTATGGTCTAAAATGCTTCAAAGGATTAAGTGGATCATGTTTTATTTCCACTAGCACTAATTCATTCGATTGGTTTAAGAATAAGGGTTTTCACTTTGATTTAATGTCCAAATAAATTTTCAATAAATATATAGTACATAGTAATTAAATATTTTTGGATGTAACCCCCATTGTCCACGTGTCCCAAACATTAACATCATAGATAAACCCTAATGCACCCAAAGTTAAAATTCATACATCTTTGCTTAAATCTATGGTTCAGATTAATCTTTCAAACATTAATGACTCGAAGAAAAAAAATTTAAACTGCTCTTAACTGTAATTAAAATTTGCATTAGGTTAAAATATTTTGAATAAAATTTGTCTAAGGTCATAATTTGTACCCTAACCCTTTAAACTTCGGCCTAAAATTTTCAACGAAATAAATGAGTAGCTAATGGTCTCCTCCATTAACAGGTTTAATCAACATGGTTTATGAGCGTTAAACGTTTGACTGCTCATTTCTGCACTCTGGACACTCTTTCTTCTCGACGTATATTCATAAACACCCCGAGCCTCCGTTATTAGATCACATCTTTGCCTTGCTTCTATAAATTGGAGAAAGAAAGAAGAACACCTAACGTATGGGAGTGGCCATGAAGAGCCTAACATGGTTAAGGTCATTGTTCTTAGCACTTTCCGTGCTCGCTCTGTTTCCCAGCAATGTTCTTCTACTGGTAGATGGGGGAAACACCCTTCAGATAGGGGCTTCCCTCACCGGGAATCAGACCATACTTTCAAAAGATGGCACGTTCGCGTTGGGATTTTTCAATCCCAGTGGAACGAATAATTGGTATATTGCCATATGGTATGCCCAAATTTCTGACAGGACGACTGTTTGGGTGGCTAACAGGGACAATCCTCTCAAAAATATGCCGGGTGTTCTAAATATGTCGAGAGATGGTAATCTCAGATTGTGTGATTTAAAGGGAAGATCGATCTGGAAGAGCGATAATAGTCTCAAAGCATCTCGGGCATTGCTATTGGACTCTGGTAACTTTGTGATGCTAAGAAGCGGCAGCAATTCTGAGATTGTTTGGGAGAGTTTCCGTCATCCAGGGAATACCATTTTGCCTGGGATGAAATTCTGGAAAGGCATTAAACTAACTTCTTGGAAGAGTTCCATTGATCCATCACCTGGACCTTTCTCCTATGAAATGGATCCATTACCAGGAAAGACACAGCTTTTAGTGTTGTATAATAACAGTGTTCCATATTGGTCCACAGGGGAGTGGAGTGGTGACCATTTTGCCAATATGCCAGCCATGTCAGCTGGTCAAGATATGTTTGACTTTATCTTTGAAAATAATTCTTCATCACGCATGTACGTCATGTTTAGAGGAAAATCAAAGATACAGAAGATGTTCCCGCGGATAGTTCTCTCCCCGACTGGCGATGTCGGAACGTACGTATGGATCCATAACAGTAATTGGAGCAACATAGGGGCTATGCCCCCAGATCAATGCCAAGTCTATGGTTTCTGTGGAACTTATGGAGCATGCACCAACAATAATCTCCATTTTTGCACCTGTCTACAGGGGTTTTGGCCCAAACACAGTCGCTCCTGGGATTCTGGAGAATGGTGGTCAAGCGGTTGTGTTCGACGCAGTCCACTACAATGCTCTGCTACAAATGGCACCACCGATGGTTTCTTGGAAGTGAAGGACAAATCTTTGCCCATTGAACAAGCCGTTGCATTTGCCAACGAAAGAACACAAGAACTATGCGAGAGTGCTTGTCTCCACAATTGTTCCTGCACAGCTTTTGCTTTCAGTATTCTACTCCTCCCGTTTGTCTATTATGGTTTGGGAATTTTTTAAATGCTCGAGATTCATCCGACGGCCAGTCTTTGTTCATTCGGTTGGCTGCCGCTGATTTACGAGAGTTCTCATCTAACAGAAAAAATAGAAGCCTTAACCTTTCAGTATTATTTTCCATAGGCGCTGCTTTCATTGTTGTTTTGGCTTTCCTATTCGCGGTGTTGATTCGACGGAGGCTTCGCACGTCGGTTAGGAATGCCAAGGAGGATGACACGCCAACGTGTCTCAGAACTTTCACTTACAAAGAGCTGAAAATAGCGACCAAGAATTTCAGCCATAAGTTGGGAAGCGGAGCGTTTGGCTCTGTGTTCAAAGGAACTCTGGCAGACAACACGCTTGTAGCCGTCAAAAGATTAGAGGGTTCAGCAGAGGCAGAAAAGCAATTCCGTGCAGAAATCAGCACCATTGGAAACATACAGCACGTGAATTTGGTGAGGCTTCGGGGATTTTGCATAAAAAGCTCTGAGAGGTTGTTGGTTTATGAGTACGTCTGCAACGGCTCTCTAAATTCCTTCTTGTTCTCTAAGTCCAACAGAGACCAGAAGGTGTTGCAATGGAAGACAAGATTTGAGATCCTGTTAGGCACTGCACGAGGACTACTTTATCTCCACGAAGAATGCAGAGATCGTATCATCCACTCCGATATTAAGCCTGCGAACATTCTTCTGGACGAAGACCTCCGGCCAAAGCTCGGTGATTTCGGGCTTGCAAAGTTATTGGGTAGGGATTTCAGCCGGGTATTGACCACGACAAGAGGAACGAGAGGGTACTTGGCTCCAGAGTGGATCTACGGCCTCCCAATCACTACAAAAGTAGATGTATACAGTTTCGGTGTGACATTACTCGAAATAATATCCGGCCGGAGAAATATGAATATGAGTGTGGAGGAATCGAGTGTGAAGTTCTTTCCCACATGGACTGCAACTCAAATTCGTAAGGGGAACATAAAAGCTGTTATAGATGCAAGCATAGCTGACGAAGCAGATTTTGAAGAGGCGAGACGAGCTGCAGTGGTGGGGATGTTATGCATTCAAGAAGAGGAGGAGGATCGACCAAGCATGATTCAAGTTGTACGGATGTTGGAAGGGACAATAGAGGCTCAATCTTTTAATTTCCCATGTTCTACAGAGGTTCTCGCCCTGCAAAAAGAGGAGTGGGATAGCGATAGTCTCGTTTGATATCGTGGGCAGCTGGCATGGTTTTAGACTGCGTTAAAAATGTGAGTTTGTTTAGCTCTTGTTGCGTAGTTTTAGTTTTGTATCTTGATTCTACAGGATATTTAATTTCGGAGCTTCTCTTCATGCAATTGAATGGGTTTTAGTTTTGTATCTTGAGTCTACTAGATATTTAATTTCACTTCATTTCCGAGTTCCTGTGCATGCAATGCCAATTTTATATTTTAGTTTTAATTAAAATTTCTTTAGTCATAAGTGTAAAATTTATATAATAATTTTATGATTTTTTTAAAATAAAATTAACTATTATAAACGGTTTAATATAAAATTTAATTAGGTATTTAGATGGATAGGATTCATTGACAATACGTATATTTTTTTAATGTATATTTTTTAATATTTTTAATTTAATAAAAAAATAATAAAGTAAAAAGAATTTGTACTTTGAGTTTTGTTTTCCTTAAAATTTAATTTTAATTGAGAAATTGAGTAGCTATAGCTAGATTGCTACATATTTTCTCATAAAAAGTTTGAATTTTTTATTTTCATTTTTTTGGTTCTTCAATTTTCTTTGTAAATATATATATATTTTAGAATTCCATATCCTTCTTGATATTTTCCTACAATAGCCAATACCAAAACTTTATTTTTAATGTCTATAGACTATATCTTAGAAGAGTAATATTTCCAAAAACTTTGTGTTATCAAAGTTTGGTTTACCAAATTTGGATTGTTAGTTTCCTTTCAAAAGCATAGTTTATTTTACCAATCCTCTAATACATTGATTTTTAAATGGATACTCTCAAACATTTTGTAGTCCTCTTGAACATTATGTTTACTTTACTCCTTTTAGATTTTTTCTACCAACTTTAGCTAAATTTATTACGTTCTCTAATCATAAAGAAAATAATTTAACTTCATGATCCTCTATTAAAACCCTTCTATTGGCTACCCTATATGTGCATTTATTCCCTTCTCTTAGCGTATGTATAAACTTGATTTCTGCGAACTCTATAGCAATATCTTATATTTCCACACATATCTCTTGTATGTTCTATGGAGTCTTTGCTTTCCTCAAAATTGCATGTATTAATATAATTGAATCACCTTCCATCCATACTTTATTCCATTTCATTTATCTACATATTTTTAATCCTTCCCATGCCACCCAAAATTTAGTTTCATTATTTATCTTAAATCCATTTCTGAAAGTGTAGTGTAAAAAAATTGCATCCCTATTATTTCTTATTATTCCTCTTCCTCTTGATGGTATAGGATTTCCTTTAAATTATCCATCAAAATTCAATTTGACCAATTTAATTTTTGTTTGTTTCTACAGTATATTCTTTACCTTCCTTTTATTTTTTCTCCACCCAACACCATAATTCCATTTGATGAGTTGATTCTATCTATCAAGACTCTTTGCTTCAAGACTAGTGATTGGGTGAATTGGTAAAGCTAGTTTAGACTGTTTTATAGCTAAACAAATATTTCTTGTCATTACCTCTAAATTGCTTTCATTTTCTTTAAATATTTTTATTTTTCTTTCCAAACATACAATCCAAATTATTGTATCTTTTATTGTGTCCAATGTTGTCCATAACCCATCATTTTTAATAGTTCCTTGTCATTGCTTTATTCATTTTCACTTCTATCATTCATCTCCATGCATTTACCAAAAAAAATTAATATTCAATTGTCATAATTCTCATACTAAAGAGCAATATCCTAAGAGATGGTCTATACTCTCCTCTTCCTTTGTACATAGAACACATTATGAGGGGCCATGAAAACCCCTATTCGTTAGGTTATCATAGGATAAAAGTTTCTTATGACCTACAATCTATACAAATATTTTGACTTTAGGAATCCTTGAGCTATCCCAAAAATATCTTCATATTCTTATAGTATTCTTATTTTTTTGGTGCTTTACATTCTATTTGCTTCTTGTTATGCATTATCTTGAGCTATTCAACTCCTAAATCAACTTATATTTCACTCCCCTGGAATAATCATTGTTGGTATCGTTCTTCCTAACTACCTCCTAGCAATAATGTCCATTATACTTGTAAAAAATCTTATTTCCATATGTATCTTCCTTCTTGATCCGTGTACATAATATTTGAAACTCTGTAACCATATTTTTATTTAAGTGATCTCATCCATGGTTTCAGAATTACATCTACATTGAGTGGTTTTTTATTGCATCAAGTATCAATCCAAAAAGAATTTATTCCTTTTGTTCCCACCACCAATATTAGACCTTTAATCACATGATCAAGTGATTTTTTAAAAATTATTCCATAGTGCAAATACATCTAGTAGTGAGAATACAACAAAGAGTAAACATATATCATTGTCCTCAACATATTTACTTAGAATAATTATTGCACATTATCTCTAACTCTT
Source organism: Wollemia nobilis (assembly GCA_028583015.1). Classification (NCBI taxonomy): domain Eukaryota; kingdom Viridiplantae; phylum Streptophyta; class Pinopsida; order Araucariales; family Araucariaceae; genus Wollemia; species Wollemia nobilis. The sequence goes on from JAQPPZ010004987.1 coordinate 169,422, forward strand.
TTTGTAAAATATTCAAATTCCTTTTCCTCTTAGAAATTTAAAATCAAGATCTCCCCTAGTTTTATCATCATAGACCTTGCTTCATTTCACCAAAGAAAATTCACTTTTACCATGTAATGCTCACCATAAAAATGACTGCACAATATAGACTAAACTATTTTATATCATTTTTGGTATAATGTACTAGGATATATAATGCGTTGAAATGGCTTGTAATATTGATTTAATTAGCTACACTCTTATTGCTAACAATAACCATCTACCTTTCCATATGTGTTATATATTATGAGATTTGCTTATAATTTACTTAAACCCAAATTTATAATTATGTCCTCATTCTCCCCTCAAATAAGGACATTGCTAGATATATTGTTGGTAAATTTACCTCCTCCATTTGAAATAACTTGCATATATTTTCTCTAATTTTAGTTGGGTGTTTAGCAATAAAATTTTAGATTCTTTCCTTTTAACTTTTAACCTTGTTTCTCTTTCATAATCCTTTAATATGTTATTCAATGTTTTGACCTTATTTTTCCCTTCCCTCCCAAAAAGGGTTGTATCATCTACAAATTTTTAATGGATGATGTTGTCGATGTTATTTCTAGCCTTGATATTTTTTCATAAACCCATATTTGTGTGCCTTCTTTTTCTTTCTTCTCAATACCTTTACCTTAATAATGAAAATATATGGTGATAGATGATCTTCTTATCTGAGACCCCTCTTAGATTTAAATAATTTTGTTACTAGTCCATTGAAAAACCCTAAATATGATACTATAGAGACACAAGCTCTTATCTATCTAACACATTTATTTCCAAATCCAAACCTTTATAATATCGCAAAAATAAAATTCCATTTAACCCTATTATAGTATTTGTTCATATCATATTTTAAGAACATTGATCTATCTTTTATGGAAGCAATTGAATGTATTGCTTCATGATCTACTATAATCCTATCTAGAATATGTCTCCCTTTCACAAATTCTTCTTGCTCTTCTAAGATAATTTTGTTTGATAGTGCTCTTAATTTTCCATCATTTTGGATATTATCTTGTACACCATATTACATAGGCTTATATACCTAAATGAATCAAAGAATGATCCATCCTTATTTCTTAGAATTAGGGTAAGAAATATTTCATATATTTTATAAGGTATTTATTATTTAACCCTAAATTGTTCCACTACCACCAATAAGGAGTCTAGCTTGCTAATTGGACCACTAAAAAACGTTCTATTATCAATAAGTTTAAAATCTGCCTCAAGATCCTATTTGCAACTCATGTGGATTACTCCTCATGTTGGGTTTCATCTAAAGCTTATTATCAGAATTTTGAGAATAATTTTGTTGTTTTTCTAGCCATTCTAGGCCTCTCTAAAAACAATATCTCAATTTCGAGTAGTGAATTCTAGGTAATATTAATCTAGCTTGTTGATGACATCAAAATAATATAAGTTTTTTGATAATCTAGTGTCCAAATCAATATATCATACCTGATCCCAAGCTAAAGCAACACCCTAAGGTTCTTTTTCTGTCTATTACACTACCTATTCAATATGAGTCTATATACCCTTGAAACCTCATTTTATCATCTCCAAGATATCTCAAACCATACTCCACTATGCCCCTCAAGTATCCAAGCACATGTTTTACTACTTTCCAATGCTCTTGCCTTGGCTCCACCATGAACCAACTCAAGGTATTCATTGCAAAATATATATGATCTAGTGTTGACCAAATACATCAAGAATCCTATCAATTACTTGTACAACGTAGGGTCCACTAATTATGAATCTTAAAGTGTCACCTTATTTATATTAGTGATCATGGGAGTGGCCATAGGTTTACAGTCCTCTATATGAAACCTCTTCATTATCTCAGATTCATTTGATAAACCTATCATCCCATAGATGAATCTAAAGATATAACTATTCTAATGGAAGTGTATCTAGTGATTGGATAAAATGTCTCCTCATAGTCCACTCCATATTTTTAGGAGAATCCTCTCACTACAAACCTTACATTGATCTTCTCAATGTTGTCATCTATAACATTCTTAATTTTGTAGAACCACCTAGAACTCACAATTGACTTCCCCTCCAATCTTGGTACTATATCCCAAACATCATTCTTCTTGATGAAGGCGTACTCCTCCACCATGGTATCTTGCTAAACCTCCTAGTCCATTGACTCATAAAAATTGGAAGGCTCTGAATTTATGATGTTACTCATCAATTTCATGTAGCTCGAAAACTTCCTTGGAGGTTTGTTCTCTCTAATCATGTTTCTAGGAGCATCAACATATTCCTGAGCATCCCTCAATATTTATGTAATTCATCTAGGTATCTAAAATATTTTTACTATATCCATTGTGTATACTTTAACACAAAAAAAAACTGATGCTTAATGATTGTTGTATCTACGAACGATTGATGTGTTCTGCAAACGATTCCACTGTGTCTGCTTTACCTTCTTAGAATGATGCTTCCTCTATTTGTTGTGTCTGAATGATCTAAAAAAAAATCTTCCCTTATTTAAATGAATACTAGGTGCTGGCAATTTACAAAGGATCTAGGAAGAATTATGAAACAAGTTGTACTCCATTCACGATCGATTTGTTGTGCTAATTCTCCCGAGTTTACTACCAAAATTCAAACCAACAATTGTGACTATATTACAAATTAAATTTTGGTGTTTTTTGGTTAGCGAGAGTGAACTAAACTGGAGTGCCTTGATTTTGATTGCAAATGTGTGGTGGATTTCTAAAAATATTTATCCCACACTTTTCCAAGATTAGAGCTTTGATACCATATGTTAGGACCCTATGTCCTAACTTGTGGTTTTATAATAAAAATAATGGATTATGTTATGGTTTAGATAAAATGAATCACTATTTTAAAAGGATCACGGTTTCATTGGTAGAAATATCCCTCCAATAGATTCAATAAATAATTATATATTCTTCTTCTTGGATGATTTTCTACAATATTATCTACCCTATTTTATATCTATCTAGGGTTATTATTAAAGTACATGACTATTCATGTGCTGCAGTGGTTGGGATGTTATGCAATCAAGAAGAGGAGGAGGATCGACCAATCATGATTCAAGTTGTATAGATGTTGGAAGGGACAATGGAGGCTCAAGCATTTAATTTCCCATGTTCTATAGAAGTTCTTGCCCTACAAAAATATGAGTGGGATAGCGATAGTATCGTTTGATATCATGGGCAGTTGGCATGGTTTTAGATTGTGTTAAAAATATGATTTTGTTTAGCTCTTGTTGCGTGGTTTTAGTTTTGTATCTTGATTCTACAGGATATTTAATTTCGGAGCTTATCTTCATGCAATTGAATGGTTTGAATGGTTTCAGTTTTGTATCTTGATTCAAAATGATATTTAACTTTATTTAATTTTCGAGTTCCTATGCATGCAATGCCAATTTTATATTTTAGTTTTAATTAAAATTTGTTTACTTATAAGTGTAAAATTTATATAATAATTCCATGATTTTTTAAAAATAAAATTAATTATTATAAATGGTTTAGTATAAAATTTAATTAGGTATTTATATTGATAGGATTCATTTACAATATGTATATTTTTTATGTAAATATTATTTATTATTATTTTTCAATAATTTTAATTTAATAAAAAATTAATAAAGCAAAAAGAATATGTACTTGAGTTTCTTTTTGCTGAAAATTCAATTTTAATTGAGAAAGTGAGTAGCTATAGTTAGATTGCTACATATTTTCTCGTAAAAAGTTTGAATTTTTTATTTTCATTTTTTGGTTCTTCAATTTTCTTTGTAAATACATATATTTTAGAATTCCATATCCTTCTTGATATTTTCTTACAACAGCCTTTGCAATACCAAAACTTTATCTTTAATGTCTACAGACTGTATCTTAGAAGATTAATATTTCCAAAAACTTTGTGTTATCAAAGTTTGGGTTACCAAATTTAGATTGTTAGTTTCATTTCAAAAGCATATTCTATTTTACCAAATTTGGACTTTTAGTTTCCTCTAATATATTGATTTTTAAATGGATACTCTCAAACATTTTGTAGTCCTCTTGAACATTATGTTTACTTTACTCCTTTTAGATTTTTGCTATCAACTTTAGCTAAATTTATTACTTCCTCTAATAATACAAAAAATAATTTAACTTCATGATCCTCTATTTAAACCCTTCTATTGGCTACCCTATATGTGCATTTATTCCCTTCTCTTAACGTATGTATAAAATTGATTTCTTCGAACTCTATAGCAAGATCTTATATTTCCACACATATATCTTGTATGTTCTATGGAGTCTTTGCTTTCCTCAAAATTACATGTATTACTATAATTGAATCACCTTCCATCCATACTTTATTCCATTTCATTTATCTACATATTTTTAATCCTTCCAATGCCACCCTAACTTTAGTTTCATTATTTATCTTAAATCCATTTCTGAAAGTGTAGTGTAAAAAAATTGCATCCCTAATATTTCTTATTATTCCCCTTCCTCTTGATGGTATAGGATTTCCTTTAAATTATCCATCAAAATTCAATTTGACCAACTTCATTTTTGTTTGTTTCTATAGTATATTCTTTACCTTCCTTTTATTTCTTCTCCACCCAACACCATAATTCCATTTGATGACTAGATTCTATCTATCAAGACTCTTTGCTTCAAGACTAGGGATTGGGTGAGTTGGTAAAGCTAGTTTAGACTGTTTTATAGATAAAAAAATATTTCTTGTCATTAACTCTAAATTGCTTTAATTTCCTTTAAATATTTTTATTTTTCTTTCCAAACATACAATCCAAAGTATTGTATATTTTATTGTGCCCAATGTTGTCTATAATCCATCATTTTTAATAGTTCCCTATCATTGCTTTAACCATTTTCATTTCTATCATTCATCTCCTTGCATTTACCAAAATTTTTAATATTCCATTGTCATAATTCCCATACTATAGAGCAATGTCCTAAGAAATGGTCTATACTCTCCTCCTCCTTTTTACATAGAACACATTATTAGGGGCCATGAAAACCCCTATTCGTTAGGTTATCATAGGATAAATGTTTCTTATGACCTACAATCTATACAAATATTTTGACTTTAGGAATCCTTGAGCTATCCCAAAAATATCTCCATATTCTTATAGTATTATTATTTTTTTGGTGCTTTGCATTCTATTTGATTCTTGTTATGCATTATCTTGAGCTATTCAACTCCTAAATCAAATTATATTTCACTCCCTTGGAATAATCATTGTTGTTATCATTCTTCCTAACTACCTACTAGCAATAATGTCCATTATACTTGTAAAAAATCTTATTTCCATTTGTATCTTCCTTCTTGATCCTTGTACATAATATTTGAAACTCTACCACCATATTTTTATTTAAGTGATCTCATCCATGATTTTAGAATTACATCTACATTGAGTGGTTTTTTTATTGCATCAAGTATCAATCCAAAAAGAATTTATTCCTTTTGTTCCCACCCCCAATATTAGACGTTTAATCACATGATCAAGTGATGTTTTAAAATTATTCCATAGTGCAAATACATCTAGTAGTGAGAATACAATAAAGAGTAAACATATATCATTGGCCTAAACATATTTACTTAGAATAATTATTGCACATTATCTCTAACTCTTTTTGTAAAATCTTCAAATTACTTTTCCTCTTAGAAATTTAAAATCAAGACCTCCCATAGTTTTATCATCATAGACCTTGCTTCATTTCACCAAAGAAAATTCACTTTTACCATGTAATCCTCACCATAAAAATGATTGCATAATATAGACTAAACTATTTTATATCATTTTTGGCATAATATACCAGGACATATAGTATGTTGAAATGGCTTGTAAAATTGATTTAATTAGATACACTCTTCTTGCTAACAATAACCATCTACCTTTCCATATGTGTTATATATTATGAGCTTTACTTATAATTTACTTAAAATTAGATTTCATAATTTTATCCTCATTCTCCCCTCAAATAAGGACATTGCTAGATATATTGTTGGTAAATTTACCTCCTCCATTTGAAATAACCTGCATATATTTACTCTAATTTTAGTTGGGTGTTTAGAAATCAAATTTTAGATTTTTTCCTTTTTTCCTTTTAACTTTTAACCTTGTTTCTCTTCCATAATCCTTTAATATGTTATTCAATTTTTTGATCTCATTTTTCCCTTCCCTCCAAAAAAGGGTTGTATCATCTACAAATTTTTAATGGCTTATGTTGTCGATGTTATTACTAACCTTGAGATTTTTTCATAAACCCATCTTTGTGTGCCTTATTTTGCTTTCTTCTTAATACCTCTACCTTAATAATGAAAATATATGGTGATAGATGATCTCCTTATCTAAGACCCCTCTTAGATTTAAATGATTTTGTTACTAGTCCATTGACCAACCCTAAATATGATATTGTAGATACACAAGCTCTTATCTATCTAACACATTTATTTTTAAATCCAAACCTTTCTAATACCACAAAAATAAAATTTTATTTAACCATATTATAGTATTTGTTCATATCATGTTTTAAGAACATTGCTCTCTCTTTTTTGGAAGCAGTTGAATGCATTACTCCATGAGCTACTATAATCCTATCTAGAATATGTCTGCCTTTCACAAATTCTTCTTGCTCTTCTAAGATAATATTTTTTGATAGTGCTCTTAATTTTCCACCATTTTGGATATTATCTTGTACACCATATTACATAGGCTTATAGACCTGAATGAATTAAAGAATTATCCATCCTTATTTCTTAGAATTAGGGTAAGAAATATTGCATATATTTTATAAGGTATTTACTATTTAACCTTAAATTGTTCCACTACCACCAATAAGGAGTCGAGCTTGCTAATTATACCACTAAAAAGCTTTCTCTTGTCAATAAGTTTAAAATCTACCTCAAGATCCTAGTTGCAATCCATGTGTATTACTCCTCATGTTGGGTTTCATTTAAGCTTATTATCAAAATTTGAAGAATAATTTTCTTGATTTTTTAGCCATCTCGGGCCTCTCTCAAAATAACATATCAATTTGGAGTAGTGATTTCTTGGTAATATTAATCTAGCTTACTAATGAAATCAAAATAAGATAAGTTGTTTGTTAATATAGTGGCCAAACCAATATATCATACCTGATCCTAAACTAAAGCAACACCCTAAGGTTATTTTCCTGTCTATTACACTACCTATTCAATATGAGTCTGTATATCCTTGAAACATCACTTTATCATGTCCACAGTCACACCCACATCATTCATCTTACTAATGGATATCATATTCCTTGACAAACCTAAAATATGCAACACACCAGGAAGTGTTTTAACTCTTCCATATTTTAGCCTCAATTTGAATCTTCCTTGACCTATTATTTTATGTGTCAAATTGTCTCCCAAGTAGACTTCACCTCCATTTATCTTTGCATATTTACAATACCCCTCCCTATGAGGATTGATATGAAAATAAGTGCCTAAGTCAATCAACTATGAGTCATGGTGTTCACTTGAGCATGTTGTAGCTATGAACATGTTCTCAAACTCTTTATTTATGGTCTTCATTTCTATAGATTTTCCTTCATCGATATTTTTAGATTCGTAGTATATTTTATAATGCCTTGTTTTACCACACTTCTAGCATTTTATTTTATCAGGAACAATAGATTTTCCCCTAGATTTTAAATTTCTTTCTCCTGATTTATTTTTCCTTCTTTCTTGAGAATGACCTTTCACAACCAAGGCATCCTATTGATGATAATCCTCAAAATATGTTCATCTCATTTCCTCAAATAGAAATATTTCTACTATATCATCTACTTTCAATTTAGAATTAGTATTAGATATAGCCATAACTAGGTTATCCCATGAGTCAGGTAATGAATAAAGTAGAGTAATACACTTTTTATCTTCATCCATTTTTATATCTATAGAGTTTAATTGACATACCAAAATGCTAAAAGTATTTAGATGTTCAATCACAGAGTCACCATAATTCATCCAAAGAGAATACAACTTCTTTCAAATAAAGAGTTTATTTACCAATGATTTTTTCTGATACAGTGCTCCTAATTTTTTCCATAATAATTTATCATGACCTCTATCAATACATTCAATAATATTAAATCAAATAAACACAATCTAATAGAGCTCCTTACATTTATATCAATCTTTAGCCATTCCTCATCTATCATTACTGTTGGTTTTACTCCCGAGATCGTGACCCACTGATATTTATCCACCAATATATCCTCCATCTTGAGTTTTCATAAATCAAAATTTTATCCATTAATTTTTTTGATTTCTACGTGTGTGCCTCCTGTTATTTTTCTTTTCCTAGATTCTTTTACGCACTGATCCCACTCAATAATCAATTTATCCAAGGGTTGAAACCCTTATTACTTGAACAAATCTAAAACCTAGCTCTAATATCAAATGAACAAAAATAACACCCCGATAAAAATAAATTCTAAAAAAATAATAATTGCATAATCAAAGGAAAAGTATAGAAGAAGAACACATTACACAAGAATTTATCCTGGAAAATCCTTTTGGGAAAATACCTAGCAATAATGTTTCTTATTGTAAAAACTTGATCATGTTCAATACAATAATATCCTTTCGCTTGTTTTTTTCTTGTGATTACATTTCTTACAAATTTGTTACCAAACCCTCATGCAAGTGTTGCTTTATATACCAACAACACAAGAAGGTAATTTACAATATCATGGACACAAAACCATGGGCCAACATTACATTAATCCAAAAACACTCATATGGGTCTAAAAATAGATTAAAACCCCAAAAAAATTCCTTAAGGGATAACATCCCTATACCCCTACTCGAGGCCTGGGCCGGCCTCGAACCTCGATGAGGAAATGTTTATAGAGTGTAAATTCCTTTTAAAGTTAATGAATCATGAATAACATGAAAAATATTCAACATAATTCGAACATAGGAAAGAATACTAAATGGGTCATGTCCATTAGTAAATTCAATCTTGAATTCATTAGTTAAAAGTCATTAAAGGGGAAAGTTATAGCTGATCAACTCGTCACTACACGCTTAGAGTCAAAAAATCCCATAAATATAACCTTTCTTAATGAAGCAAATCTAGTTATGGAAGCCCAAAATCTAGATTCTTGAATCTTATATTTTTATAGATCTAGATGTGTTAAAGGTGTAGGGGTAGTTCTAGTCACACCATAAAAATAACTTATACAATTATTCTTTAAACTATGATTTTCATGCATGAATAACACAAAAAAATATGAAGCACTGATCTTAGGCCTTAGAGCCACATTAAAGCTTGAAATAAAAACTCTTACAGTATATGGTACATCACAATTGATGATTAACTAGGCCAATGGTGTTTATTAGACTCAATATAGCAAATTAAATCCTTACAAATATATTGTAGACTAATTAATAGCTTGTTTTGATAAATTCAACATAAAAGCTATTTCATGATCTATAAATCATCATGTCGATACTATATCCATCATTCCCTTAGAACTAGAAGATTAAAAATATTCCATTGTTATAATATTAATAAAAGGACCCTCAACATTAAAATTGTTCCTACAACCTCTTAACATCTGCACCATTAAATCAACTTTAGCACAATAACCTTGGTATCAAGACCTATTTGAATTCCTAAAAGAAGGAACATTCTCTCAAGGATTCAATCACCAAAGCACAAATAATTTAGACTAGAATTTTGCACATATATCATTTTTGGAGATATCTTATATACATGCTCTTTAGAGGGCATAATCCTTAGGTGCATAAATGAGCAAGAAGCCTAAAAAATCATCAAGGAATTTGAAAATACCCTAGTGGGCTAGCCATAGTCAAGAAACTCCTTAGGATGGATTATTAGTGGCCATTTATGGAGAAATAAACCTATAGCTATGTTAGGAAATGCAATAAATGTCAATGATATGACAATCTCATCCATGTGCCTTCTCAATAATTTCAACCAATCACATCACCTTGGCCCTTCTCTTCTTTGGGATTAGAAATTATAGGAAAAATAAACTATCAATCATTAGATGACCATAAATTCATTATCATTGCCATAGAATATTTTACCAAGTAGATCAAGACCATACCTTTATCATCTATAACAGGAATTCAAGTTACCAAATTCATCATCAACCAAATATTTAGCAGTTATGGAATTCCTTTTGTCTTAATTGTGTATAATGACAAACCATTCTAAACAAAGTCACCAAAATATGTGTCAAATATAAAGTTCAACAAAAATGGTCAACACCATACTACCCTCAAGGAAATGGCCAAGTGAAATCTTCCAACAAAATATTAGTTGAGATCCTCAAGAAATTAGTCAACAAAAATGGTTGAGATTGGCATTTGCAACTTTACCCTACCTTGTGGGCATATCGTACTAGTGTATGAACTCCTACAAGAGCAACACCATACACTTTAATTTATGGAATAGAAGCAATATCCTATTTTGAACTTGAAATCCCCTCTCTAAGATTCTTGTTACAAGACTCTTCAATCAAATATGAATATCGCTTAGGTCATCCATATTATTAGAGCTATTAAAAAAAAGCACATCAATGCCCTAGAACATCTAAAAATATTATTAGAGATTGGCATGCATATCATAAGAAAGTATGCCCAAGATGCTTCTAGATGAGGGATCTAGTCCTCAAATAAACCTAAAAGAATACCAACACCAAAGATGAGTTCAAAGAAAAATTCAAGCCTAATTGTCTAGGACATTTAATCATCACTATAAATTTAGATTTGTATCTTAACTCATAGCCACCTTATATAGCAAGGAACATAAGAAACCAATCAAAATCACACACCTTAAAATATATTATATGCATAAACATTGCATGTCTTGCTTACTCATTTGATTGATTGTATGATGGCCTAAGTGCATGATAGTCCAAAAACAACATACATCCAAAAATATTATTTCATTTGTATGATTTCTTGGTTTGCTTGATCGTATACCATAGAGTCAGGAGTATTTATGATGATGCAAATAACAACCATATCCACTTCAAAAATTGCTTACATTACATTCACATAGGAAACCTCATGTTGACCAATCCTCCTTGTCCAATAATTTTCTTATCTTTCTCATTTTATCATATATTTTCTATCTTCCTTTTTCTTATCTATCATATTTCTTCCCCTCTTATCCATTTCTTATATTAAGTGATGTATTATGTGATCATATACAACCTTGATGACCAAACCTCATACATTTCTTATATCTCAACTTTAGGATACTCAACATTAACAACAATCAAATACACCTCCTTTCTTCTATCTTTCTTTTTTTATTTATCACATTTATTCTCTTCTTCTTCCTCTTTTGGTTTAAGTTATGTATGCCATGATCATCGGTAACCTTGATGACCTAGCCTTACCCCTTTCTTCTATCCCAATATACACGTCATAATCTCATCGCTTTATATCAACATCACTTTCAATAAATTTATATTCTCTCTAATTCTCAAGATTATTTAATAGACCCTTTTGGGACACTACTTCTCGTCTAATGTATTACAATATTATAATTCTTTGTAGGTATGTTGTACAATAAAGGAGGATTCTAGTTTCTCAACATGGCCTATCAAATGTATAATGATATCCATTCATTAGATTCACTAACTGTTGTTTGTTTAGTAAACCATCTAGGTTGAGAAGCCTTATTTATTGAATATATTATGTGCCTACAATTATTTTTAAGCCTCACCAAACACTAGATAAATAGATTCGTCTTTCTCATTTGGTTAATCTCATAAGCATATAATCAAACATAAAGCATGCCCTCACAATATGCATTTTGAATAAGCCACTCAAGCTAAGAAACCTTATTGATTCAATCTCTTGTAGGCTTGCAACTATTTGTAAGCCTTACTAGATACTAGATCAATAGGATCCTCTTTCTAGTTTGGGTTACCACATGGGCACACAATTAAATACAAATTATGATCTCATCAAAATATTGCATATCTAATAAACCATATAGGTCATAAGACTTTATAAATCCAACATCTTATAGACCTATAATTAATTGTAAGCCTTACCAAGCATTAGATTTATAGAGCTCTATTCCCTTATCTAGTTTATTAATTAAGTATGAAATAAAAAAAACATAATCTCAAAATCTACTTCTCAAATAAACCATTTGGGATGTAAGGCTATGTCAATCTAGTGTCTTGTAGGTTTATAATTACATTTGAGTCTTTGTAGGCACTAGATCGATAGAGTTCTATTCCTTACTTAGTTTATTAGGCAAGCATGCAATCAAAATATAAAATATTAACATCTATGTGCTAGCAAATATGTGGCTTCAAGTACCCATTTAGATGAGTAGATTTTCTCTATTCATTTGCATAATTTATCATATACCATTCAATGGATAGATAATTTCCTCCATTTCGATTGACACAACAAGTAACTTTTACTATCACAACCATCCTAATTTTTCTTATATATTAGTGGCATCCTTGGTCATCCATGTCCCATACCTAATGTATGCATATTTTGTTGTGTGTATTAGGCAAGGGATAGACACTGCCAACGATGAGTAATGATATACTAAGTAACTCATATAACATCACCTCATACTTATCCTTATCAATAGCTTGTAACATTCTCAAACTATCTTATATATATCATCAAGCAGAATCAAATCCCTCATTTTGGTATTTCACATATATATATAAATTATTGTATAAGCACTAGAGAACAAAATTAAGGGCAATGAATCCACTTGTGAATATACTAAACAACTAAAAAATAAATCATTCTATTTCTTTTTCTTCCACCATCATTGGAAAAGTACAATAAATCATTTTATATCAAACTTCATCAACAAAGAGAATATTCTCACTGACTTATAAACCCTTGAGAAACATATAGAGTCGATGATTAGCACTTTACGTACCCATAATAGCTTACGGATGCACAAGTAATAGATTATTAAATCTCTATGCTTCCTTAAAATCTATAAATCAACATAGGGATATTATCCTTGTATTTATGACAATCTTTTAGGCTATACATCATGCTACCGCATGGACCTCCAAGAAAAGAATTCCTAATTTAATAACATATTAATAGTCTTAGCAAAAAAATTAATATAATTATTAATTTTATTAAAATTTATTTATAATAATGATTTATATTCTTTTAATTTTTTATACTTATAAAACTTAATATCTTTTTCAAATATTATATATATATATATATATATATATATATATAATAAAAAAAACCTAATATAACTAACATTTTAATTTTTAGGTATTCATTGTTAAAGTTTGGTTAAAACCAAAAAATCTAGTTGAAATATTCAAAACTTTTGATTATTGGAATTTGATGGGTTCAACCTTGGTCGGTCAAGGTACGTGTGAACTACGGGTCTGCAAAGCTATCTTGAATCTCCCTAACCCTTATGCCACGATTATTGGAATTTGATCGGTTCAACCGTGATCAATCGGTCAAAGTTACGCGTCAACTACGTAGGGTCAGGGAAATTGACATAGCGTTGAAGACACGTAACATGACCGGTTGAACCGATCATATTTCAATGATCGTGGCGTAAGGGTAGGGAGAATCAACATAGCGTTGAAGACCCGTAGTTGTCACGTGACGTGATTGATCAAAGACGGATGGAAATTAAAGACATGGAATGTAAAACTATCAAATTTTCTTAGAGAAACGTGGAATATAGACTAGCAAACCTTAGGTCAATCGGGCATGGATTGTTATGTACACGATTTTCTTATAGGCGTGTGGAATTTAAATTTGACTTTACGACTGCTCATTTCTGCACTCTGGACCCTCTTTCTTCTCGACATCCCGAGCCTTCGGTAATAGATCACATCTTTGCCTTAGTTCGATAAACTGGAGAAAGAAAGAATACCTAACGTATGGGAGTGACCATGAAGAGCCTAACATGTTTAAGGTCATTGTTCTTAGCACTTTCCGTGCTCGCTCTGTTTCCCAGCAATGTTATTCTACTGGTAGATGGGGGAGACACCCTTCAGATAGGGGCTTCCCTCACCGGGAATCAGACCATACTTTCAAAAGATGGCACGTTCGCGTTGGGATTTTTCAATCCCTGTGGAACGAATAATTGGTATATTGCCATCTGGTATGCCCAAATTTCTGATAGGACGACTGTTTGGGTGGCTAACAGGGACAATCCTCTCAAAAATATGCCGGGTGTTCTAAATATGTCGAGAGATGGTAGTCTCAGATTGTTTGATTTAGAGGGAAGAGCTATCTGGGAGAGCGATAATAGCCTCAAAGCATCTAGGGCATAGCTATTGGACTCTGGCAACATTGTCATGCTAGGAAACGGAAGCAATTCTGAGATTGTTTGGGAGAGTTTCCGTCATCCAGGGAATACCGTTTTGCCTGGGATGAAATTCTGGAAAGGCCTTAAACTAACTTCTTGGAAGAGTTCCATTGATCCATCACCTGAACCTTTCTCTTATGAAATGGATCCATTACCAGGAAGGACACAGTTTTTACTGTTCTATAATAACAGTGCTCCATATTCGACCAGCGGAGAGTGGACTGGTGACCATTTTGCGAATTCGCCAAACATGCAAGCTACGAAAGATATGTTTGACTTTATCATTGAAAATAATTCTTCATCACGCATGTACTTCATATTTAAAGGAAATTCGAAGCTGCAGAAGATGTTCCCGCGGATGGTTCTGCGCCCGACTGGCGATGTCGGGACGTACTTATGGATCCATAACAGTAATTGGAGCCTCATATGGGCTATTGAAGTTTTATTTTCGTCGTCGCCGTCAGCGGGAGCGCAGGGCGAGGGGGGGCCGAAGTCGGGCTGCGCACCCGAAGTCGGGCTGCGCACCCGAAGTCCGATTGCGCTTCCGAAATTTGCGCAATCGGGCTGCGCAAGTAAAACTTGCGCAGTCGGGTTGCGCACGGAGTAATGTGCGTAGTCAGGTTGTGCACGAAAAACACGTGCAATCAGACTATGCACGGAAGAAAGTGCTAAGTTGGGGAGCAGCTGGTCAACGCCCGACTATGCTGGTCAAAGGCAGCGAAGTCCGACTTTGCTGCGCAGTCGGGTGGACAGCTCCAGACTTAGGCAAATTTTTGGGGAGCGGCTGGTCAACGCCCGACTTCGCTGCGCAGTCGGGTGGACAGCTCCAGACTTAGGCAATTTTTTGCCTTGCGAACTTTTGTTGTCTGGAGGCTTGTGCGGCTACAACAATGGTTTGCTTGGCTTTGGCAAGAACTGTACGGGAGGAGAGAAACACCGAATCTAAATGCAATGTTTGGGATCTGAGTTCAAAATTGTAGAACACGAAAAATGCTCTGAGGCAATTGTACAGACAATGACAGATTATATGCAGACAGAGATAACCGCAAACCCTATAGATGCCTTAAACAACAACGAATTTTATTCTTATAAGACGAGGGTTACAAAAGTCCTCAACTGAGGATAAACTAACATCTGTAGACTAAAGTTGCAGGATAAACTGAAAGGGAAAAAAAATATCGAGTCTGTTGCTCGGACATTAAACAGATGAGCTACACTGCTCACTGAAAATATCTCGTTTGCTGCTCTGCAAATACTGCTTTTCTCTTGCCTATTTCTCCAAATTTCACCCACTCTCCTCTCCACTCTCCTCTACTTGTCTGAAGACCCGAACTACCTTATATAGCCGCGGGGAGAGGAAGATAGAGGTTATCCTCTGACAGGTTCTAATAGACCCTAAACTAGGGTTTTTGACCAATCATCGAACTGGCATTAACTTCTGCGAAGATCAAATCTGTTAGACGTCACATCTATCAGAAGGCACGTGTGATGTCAAGTCAAAATTTTTGTCGAAATCCTCGAATTCGCGAGTGCAATCCGGCTTTTCCCAAGCTCGGAGCACAGTTTGGTGAAGGTGTGAAATTTGGATTAATATTTCTAACACCCTCCTTTAAACCTGATTTCACGAGCGCTTTGACTCCAAGCTTCTCACGCAATTTGCTGAAGTCTTCCTCCTTCAATGGCTTCATGAAAATATCTGCCAACTGCTCCTTAGATCTGCAAAATTGTAGTTGAATTTCTCTGGACTTCACCAACTCTCTAATGAGGTGATAATGAACATCGATGTGCTTCGTCCGGCCATGGAACACAGGATCCTTTGATAGTGCGATGGATGAATTGTTATCACAAAAAAATGTTGTCGCGCCTTTCGGAGGATAGTTTAGTTCACTCAGAACTCTTCGTAGCGAAACTGCCTAGCATGCGGCTGACGTGGCGGCAACATATTCTGCTTCGACTGTGGACAACGCAACGATGGGTTACTTCTTGGATGCCCATGAGACTGTCCCTGATCCGAGATGGAAAGCATACCCGAAGATGCTCTTTCGATCGTCGATACTACCAACCCAGTCACTGTCTATGAATCCCACCAATTCCAACTGGTCTTATCTGGCATAAAATAGGCCATTGTTCCATGTCTCATTGACATAGCGTAATATCCTCTTACCTGCTTGCCAATGTGTGTCCTTTGAAGTCTCCATGAAACGGCTAATTAGACTGACTTCAAACATCAGATCTGGTCGAGTTGTAGTCAAATACATCATACTGCCAACTAGCCTCTTGAACAGTGTTGGATCTACATTCCTCCCTGAATCCAGCTTGCTCAGCTTCAAACTTGTGGCTACAGGTGTGATGGAAGGTTTTTTGTCTTCCATCTTGAACCGCTTCAGGACATCCTTTACATACTTGCCCTGAGAAATGAAGATGCCATCTGCCAATTGGTCAACTTCAATGCCGAGAAAATACTTCATTAACCCTAAGTATGTCATCTTGAACTCCTTCATGGCTGTTTTGAACTTGGAAAATAGTGTTGTGTTGTTGCTAGTGTAAATTAAATTGTCCACATATAGGCAGACGATTATGAGCTCACCTACATCATTTGTCTTCATGTACAGGGTGTGCTCATATGGGCATTTTACAAACCCATTTTGCTAAAAATAACTATCAATCCGACTGTACCAATCTCGGGGCACCTGCTTCAAATCGTACAGGGCCTTCTTCAGCTTCAAGACTTTGCCCTCCTAGCCTTCAATTTCGTAACTTGGTGGCTGGTCTATGTAGACCTCTTCCTCCAACACTCCATTGAGGAAGTCTGACTTGACATCCATCTGGTACATCTTCCAACCCTGTTGGGTTGCCAATGCCAGGATCAACCTGACTGTGTCAAGTCGGGCTACAGGTGCCTAAACCTCATGGTAATTGATTCCTGACTTTTGCTTGTAGCCCTTTGCCACTAATTTGGCCTTATGTTTGTCAACATTTCCTTGGGCATTGAACTTTGTCTTATACACCCACTTGACCCCAATGGTCTTCTTCCCTATTGGAAGATCTATAAGTTACCATGTATCATTATTTTCAATGGCTTCAATCTCCTCGTCCATATCCTACACCCACTTCTGATTTTGTCTCACGTCTTCGAACTCTACTGGATCAACTTTAGTAAAGAATGCAAAGTCAGAGTACTCTTCATCTACATGGGTTTGGGTTGCCTCGTAGATTTATTGCAAGCTCCTTGTCTTCACTGGCATCACCAGGTTTTGGATTCTACTTGCACATGGAGGCGACCGAGATGGAGTGGTTGTGCTATTGCTGGCACCGCTACTGCTGCTAGAGGTTGCAGGTGGTTGCACACTTCCTTCTTCCAAGTCAACAATCTCTACTACTACTGGCTCTGACTGGCTAGTCTCTGACTTCCATTTCCAAGCTTCATCTTCAAGAAACTTCACATCACGACTGATGATGAGATTATTTATCACAAGGTTGTATAGCCTATATGCCTTCGCCTGCTCACTATACCCTATGAAAATGCACTTCTTAGCTCTATCATCCAACTTTCGCTGCTTCTCTTCTGGAACATGTGCATATGCAATGCACCCAAACACACGTAAGTGAGCCACACTTGGCGTCACACCACTCCAGGCCTCTTGAGGGATTTTTTCCTTCATGCTTTTGGTGGGACATTTGTTCAGCAGGTAGACTGCACATGTTATAGCCTCTACCCAAAATTCATGTGGCAATCCCTTCGCCTTCATCATGCTTCGTGCCATCTCCATGATGGTCCAGTTCTTCCTCTCAGCTATGTCGTTCTACTGTGGCATGTATCTGGTAGTGAATTGCCTTCTAATTTTGTGTTGCTTGTAGTAGTTATGGAATTCGTTGGAGATGTATTCACCTCTACCATCTATCCTAAGAGTCTTGATTTGATATCTACTTAGTTTCTCCACCAGAACCTTCAACTCTTTGAATCTGGCAAATGCTTCTAACTTCAGCTTGATGGCATAGATCCAAGTCTTTCAACTGAAGTCATCTATGAATGTTAAGAAGTATTTGTTATCGACAAACGTGTTGGTCTGCATCGGACCACAAATGTATGAGTGCACCAACTCTAGTGGCTATGATGCTCTCCAAGACTGACTAAAAGGGAATGAATCCCTATGTTGTTTGCTCGACTAAGTAGCCCTCACAAACTTGATTTTTCTACTCTATCAGGGGTAAACCCTTCACCATCTACTTCTTGTGCAGTTGATTCAAGCCACTGAAGTTCAAGTGACCAAATCTAAAATTCCACAACCAAATAGCATCTTTCATAACTGCACTCAGAGACATCAATGATTCGTTATGAATCTATAGTGAAAACATTTTATTCTTTGTCATAGAAACTATAGCAATTTTCCCATGCAACTTGTCTCTGATGGTGCAAGCTTTGTCTTTGATTTGGATCGTATGTCCCTTCTGTACGAGCTGTCCAATGCTCAGCAGGTTGTGCTTCAAGCCAGGCACATAGTAGACATTACAAATCTGCTTCCATTCGCTATGCCTAGTGTGGATGAGGATATTTCCTTTCTCCATTATGGTAACCTTGTTGTTGTTCCCCATATTCACCTCAGACTAGACTGTTTCATCCAGTTGGGAGAACATCTCCTTGTTCCCTGTCATGTGGTTGCTGCACCCATTGTATAAATACCAGACATTCTTCTGGCACTCCTCAATGTTGCAAGTCAATAGCATGTTTCCTCCTGCCGCACTTTCAATTTCGTCCGTGCAATGGGCCTGCTGCTGGTTCTCCTTGGCCATTTATTTTTTGTACTATGAGATGTAATGGCCGAACTTCGTACAAAAATAGCACTGGACCTTTCACATGTTCTTCTTCTTACCAAATCCAGCTTGCTGATTTTTTGAACTGCCTCTTCCACCTTGCTGATGGAAATTATAGTTGGTCTCTCCTTCATTAGGTTTTAACCGTCCTCCTTGCTTGTTGTCTTTTCCATGCCTGCCTATGCCTCTTCCTTCATGAGAACTAGAGGCGCCATGGTGGGAATCTTGTTTGTCGTTGTCTCAAAATGAGACCTAAGCCTTGAATGCTTGCTCCATAGAGGTCTGGGAAGAACGACTCAGCCTCTGTTCATGTGTCTGTAATAAACCCATGAGCTCGTCTATCGAGAGGGTTGTTAGATCCCTTGACTCTTCAATTACTACCACAACTGAGTCAAACTTGGTAGGCAAACTTCTAAAAATTTTCTCCATGATTCTCTGGCTCTACATAATTTCTCTATTCAACAACATCTGGTTGATAATGTCCATCGTTCGGGTGAAAAATTCACTCATGGACTCGAACTCACTCATATGCAAATTTTCAAACTCCCTCCTGAGCATCTGTAGTTTCACCAACTTTACCTTATTGGTGCCTTGATATGAGTTGGCTAGAATCTCCCAGGCCTGCTTCGCCTTCTGATGCGATTTGTGGGAAGATGGACTCCTCGATCTCTTGCATGATGTAGAAGAGGACCTTCTGGTCCTTCTTCGTGTTCTCTTTCAATAGGTCCTTGTATGCTTGAGAGAGGGCAACCAGTGCTGCTACATCTGCCAATTATGGGTAGTCGTTCTCGACTAACTCCCACAGCTCCTAAGATCCAAACAGGATCTTCATTTGGATGCTCCAATAATCGTAATTCTTCCTGTTGAAGTGCGGGATCTACAACTGCAAGTTATTGCTACTGGAAGCCATTCTGCTTCGGTCTCCATGTCAAGGGATCAGTGGCTCTGATACCAATTTGAAGTTTTATTTTTGTCGTTGCCGTCAGTGGGAGCCCAGGGTGAAGGGGGGGCCAAAGTTGGGCTGCACAACCGAAGTTGGGCTGTGCACCCGAAGTCGGGTTGCGCTCCCTAATTTCGATTGTGCTCCTAAAATTTGTGCAATCGGGCTACGTAAGTAAAACTTGCACAGACAGGTTGCGCACTGAGTAATGTGCGCAGTCGGGTTGTGCACAAAAAATGTGTGCAATTAAACTACGCACGAAAGAAAGTGCTAATTCGAGGAGCGGCTGGTCAACGCTCGACTGTGCTAGTCAAAGGCAGCGAAGTCCGACTTCGCTACGTAGTCGGGTGGACAGCTCTAAACTTAGGCAAATTTTTGAGGAGCAGCTGGTCAATGCCTGACTGCGCTGGTCAAATATAGCATAGTCCGACTTCGTTGCATAGTTGGGTGGACAGCTCCAGACTTAGGCAAATTTTTGCCTTGCAAACTTTTGCTATTCGAAGGCTTACGCGGCTACCGCAATGGTTTGTTTGGCTTTGGCAAGAACTATATGAAAGGAGAGAAACACCGAATCCAAATGCAATGTTCGGGATTTGAGTTCAAAATTGTAGAACACGAAAAACGCTCTGAGGTGATTGTACAGACAATGACAGATTATATGCAGACAGAGATAACCGCAAACCCTACAGATGCCTTAAACAACAGCAAATTTTATTCTTATAAGATGAGGGTTACAAAAGTCCTCAACTAAGGAAAAACTAACATCTGCAGACTAAAGCTATAGGATAAACTGAAAGGAAAAACAAATGTTGAGTCTGCTACTCGGACATTAAACAGATGAGCTACACTGCTCACTGAAAAGATCTTGTCTACTGCTCTGCAAAGGACTACTTTTTTCTTGCCTATTTCTCAAAATTTCCCCCACTCTCGTCTCCACTCTCCTCTACTTTTCTGAAGACCCGAACTGCCTTATATAGCCGCGGGGAGAGGAAGATAGAGGTTATCCTTTGATAGGTTCTGACAGACCCTGAACTAGGGTTTCTGACCAATCGCTGAACTGGCATTAACTTCTGCGGCGATCGGATCTGTCAGACGTCACATCTGTCAGAAGGCACGTGCGATGTCAAGTCAAAAATTTTGCTGGGATCCCCGACTTCGCGAGCGCAGTCCGGCTTCGCCCATGTTCGGAGCGCAGTTTGACGGAGGCGTGAAATCTGGATTAATATTTCTAACAGCTATGGCCCCAGATCAATGCCAAGTCTATGGTTTGTGTGGGACATATGGAGCGTGCAGCAACAATAATCTTCATTTCTGCAGCTGTATGGAGCGTGCAGCAACAATAATCTTCATTTCTGCAGCTGTCTGCAAGGGTTTTGGCCGAAAGACAGTCGCACCTGGGATTCTGGAGAATGGTGGTCAAGTGGTTGTGTTCGACGCAGTCCACTACATTGCTGTGCTACAAATGGCACCACCGATGGTTTCTTGGAATTGAAGGACATATCCTTGCCCATTGAACAAGCCGTTGCATTTTCTAGCGAAAGAACACAAGAACTATGCCAGAGTGCTTGTCTCCACAATTGTTCTTGCACAGCCTTTGCTCTCAATAATAATATTTCTACTCCTCCCGTTTGTCTGTTATGGTTTGGGAACTTGTTAAATGCTCGAGATTCATCCGGCGGCCAGTCTTTGTTCATTCGGTTGGCGGCCGCTGATTTAGCACAGTCCTCATCTCACAGAAAAAATAGAAACCTTAATCTGTCAGTAGTACTTTCCACAGGCGTTTTGTTTTTCCTGTTCGCGGTGTTGATTCGACGGAGGCTTCGCACGTCGGTTAGGAATGGCAAGGAAGATGACACGCCAACGTGTCTCAGAACTTTCACTTAAAAAGAGCTGAAAATAGCGACCAAGAATTTCAGCCATAAGTTGGGAAGCGGAGCGTTCGGCTCTGTGTTCAAAATAATTCTGGCGGACAACACACTTGTAGCCGTCAAAAGATTAGAGGGTTCAGCAGAGGCAGAAAAGCAATTCCGTGCGGAAATCAGCACCATTGGAAACATACAGCACGTGAATTTGGTGAGACTTAGGGGATTTTGCATAAAAAACTCTTGAGAGGTTATTGGTTTATGAGTACGTCTGCAACGGCTCTCTAAATTATTTCTTGTTCTCTAACTCCAACAAAACCCAAGAGGTGTTGCAGTGGAAGACAAGATTTGAGATCCTGTTAGGCACTGCAAGAGGATTACTTTATCTCCACGAAGAATGCAAAGATCGTATCATCCACTCCGATATTAAGCCTGCGAACATTCTTCTGGACGAAGACTTCCGCCCAAAACTCGGTGATTTCGGGCTTGCAAAGTTATTGGGTAGGGATTTCAGCCGGGTATTGACCACAACAAGAGGAACGAGACGATACTTGGCTCCAGAGTGGATCTACGGCCTCCCAATCACTACCAAAGTAGATGTGTACAGTTTCGGTGTGACATTACTGGAAATAATATCGGGCCGGAGAAATACGGACATGACTGTGGAGGAATCGAGTGTGCAGTTCTTTCCCACATGGGCTGCAACGCAAATCCGTAAGGGAAACATAAAAGCTGTTATAGATGCAAGCATAGCTGACGAAGCAGATGTTGAAGAGGTGAGACGAGCTGCAGTGGTGGGGATGTTATGCATCCAAGAAGAGGATGAAGATCGACCAAGCATGGTTCAAGTCGTACGGATGTTGGAAGGAATAATGGAGTCTCAGGCTTGTAATTCCCCGAGTTCTACACAGGTTCTTGCTCTGCAAAAGATGGAGTCGGAAAGCGATAGTGTCGTTTGATAGCGTAGGTAGCTGGCATGGTTTTAGACTGCAGTTTAAAATGTGGTTTTGTTAAGATCTTGTTGGATGGTTTTAGTTTTGTATCTTGTTTCTACACGATATTTAATTCCTTGTATCTTGTGTCTACTAGATATTTAATTTCCAAGTTTCTATTGACATACTTTGGTTATTTAAGGATATTATTATTGTTTTATTTCTTTTGTTGGGATACTATTTTCATCTTAAACTCAAGGTACTTCCACATGGTTTTTGCATATAATGACATGACTAGGAATTAATTTTTTGGGTTTTGTTCCTCCAATGACTTGTTTATGCTTTGTTTTTTTTGTGTTTTTGCTCCTTCTCTTTTCCCACCTAATTGGTATTATTGCTTTCTATTTTTAGAATTAAATGCTTTATTATGGTTTATTGGAATTTATGTTATCATAGTTGACCAGGTATTGTAACTTGTTTTTCTTTTGGTTCCATTGACCAACTTTGATCATTTAAAGATGTCACTATTATTTTTTCTTTATTTCTTTAGTGTGTACTATTTTCATCATAAATGCAAAGGATGTCCACAAGGTCAAGTTGTATTTCCCTATCTCTATGTATTTTTTAATGGTTTAATGGGATTGAAATAGGCCCTACCCATATTACATCATCACACATAGTGGTATTACAACAAAGCTTAAATATTATCCATGCATTGCAGTTCCATCCATAGGATTGCACCATTAATAGATTTTTTTTCAAGAAAAGATAAATTATATCTCTTTTCATTAAGTTGATTTTCAACCTAACAACACCATTTTGTTGAGTAAGTTGATAGGAGAAGCTAATTATGCCACCATAATACCACTTTCATGACTTTGATTTTTAGATTGTTTTATTTTAAGATCAATATAATTAGTTAATGTTTCTTTGCACCAACACTTTTAAGTTATAGATGGTTCAAGATATTGGTAGGATCTAGATTATATCACCAATGCATAATTATAGAAATTTACCCATTCATAGTGGAAAAGATATCTCAAACTAATTCAAAGTTTCGAATATCACTCTAAATTTGATATCACAATATTATTCTTGATATATGCAAGCACAATAGATATTCACGTGAATATTTTTATATCAGTGAATACTAATATGATATAATAGATGTATATATGTTGTGATACTAACATTGTTCTATGTTGCTTACCCACTTCTTACTGGATGTCACTATCTATACTTGCATATATAGAGCTCATTTACCTTCAACTTTGTAGAACATTTAGTACTTGATATGATATTCATGAATAAATTTTTTGAACAGGTAAGTGATGAGGGTCGTTGTTCATTCATCATTTAATCATTATGTGTGTCAATCCAGGGCGGTGTCCAGAGGCTGTATACGATAGGAAGTGTCACAGTTGCAGGTTCAGTTTATCCAAGAACAGGTTTTATTGGTGGATCAGTTAGCAATTGGGGGTTTTGTTGTGACCTTTAACTCCTAAGAACTGAAATTAACTCCTATTTACTTTTGCAGAAACAGAATTGCAGGAAATGAAATGACAGAATCTGAAAATTGCAGAAAATGAAATGTTGCTAAATTGAAATGACAGAAAAGTAAAGTGCAGAATTTAGAACACACACACTCTTGCATGAAAGTAAATCAACTAGATAATATCAAAATAGAATTTCATCTACTGCAAAATTGAATCAACAAAAACTGCCAAATTGCAAAATGACAAGATATCTGGAAATTGTTGTGTAATGCAAAATTGAATCAATAATGACTGTAAAACTGCAAGATGACAAAAATATCTGGGAATTGCTGTAAATACAAGGAAATGTTGTCCACTACTGAAATCTGTATTGAAAACTACTAAAGAAATGAAAACTGGCAGAATTCTGCTAACCTACTGCAGCAAGAATTCAGCAAGAAATTCTGTCAGAAAACTGCCTTCCTCTGGCCTGCAAGTGGCCCTTGCTTCCAGAACCAGAAGAAGGTGAGGAGTTATGCTAAGAGAATTTAGCTGTTACTCATCAACTTCAACATGCCAATTGAAAACTGAAGATTGCACCTTTTTATTGAATCTGAAAATGCATTACAGTAATGCAGGAAAAACCTGCAAATTACTGTTCTGCTACAGGAAAACTTTACTCTATGCTAATTTTTCTATATATCTATCTCTATATCTATATGCTCGACCATATGGGAGCTTTATTATTTATAAGATAACACTGATATGCTTGGTTACTTGTTTTGTAGGGATTTACAACTAATTACATAACTGTTTCCTAGACTGCAGGATTTTACTTTGTCCAAACTTTATCCATTCATTATTGTTGGGCTGCATCTGTTGAGGAAATCATGTTAATATGAGTTGGGACAACCTCTTGGTCAATTTCCAATACTTTCCTCCATCGGTTTATCGCTTTTTGACCACCTTCGATTGTTCCTGCGCTATTCCCTATTCTTGTGCCGCTTATTCCTGCACTGCTCCGGAACAACAGGCAGGTGACCATTTGTTGCTGATCTATGGTCCAAACGCGTAGGAAGTAACGTGTTGACTTCTCCACTCTCTTGCACACCCTTCTGCATCGGTGGCATGTGCTGGAGTGACTAATTCCAAGCCCTGTTGTATATGTACAACTGGCTGGAACTGTCATAGTTACAGCCTATTTTCCTACACAGTCAGCTACAGTGGACAAATTCTTGGTGCCCTTTTCCATTTGAATTAGTTTAACCAAAGGAACACAATATTACCAAGCATCAGATATTCAAACAAGTTCTGAATTGCTATAACACTACTGATTAATTAACTGAAAAATAGGTGAAATTGCAGTAAAAATAGCAAAACAGAGCATATGCACTTTGTCATTCCAGAATTTGCAAACATCATTATATAATGCATTTTTCCATAATTAACATAAAAATCATAGTAAAAAGGGTAAGTCAAATAGTCAAAAATGTATCAAAGAGTGTCCATGGATGAGGCAATTCCTGGCCTCATCATTCCCCCCAACTTATGGTGATGCATGTCCTCATGCATTTTGTACAGCGACAATGGCACACAGATCCAGGTCTAGACATCTTTCATGAAATTTGAGTAATGCGCCACCAATTTTATAGAATCCACTAACTGCTTTGATGGACTGAAACCACTGTTGGAAGTGCACATCAGGTTGTGGGTCAGTATCAAAGAAGTAGGGGACAGGAGTAATAATTATGGGCATCCTATATCTCAGACCTATCCAAAGCTCCTTGATTTCTGATATAATTAGGACAATGCCTTCTGCCCTTCTCCTTGACCACAACAAATTGGTGGGAGAAATTGGCTCTCTTTTCTGGAGAGAGATAGATAACTCACCCCATCTATTTTTACAAGCTGCCACAACATCATCAAAGAAATCTGCACAAAAATTTTGAAATTGGATTATACATTTTTGAAGGTTCCCTAGATAGAGTTGTTTCATTCTGATATCCCTCATGAAGGTATAATGAACATTTGTACAATCTCTATGATTTAGGGGAGCAGGTCTGATAAGCAAAATAGCCTATGATTCCAATTCCTTGGTGAACTTCTTTTCTGTGTCCCAGTAAATCTGATTTTGTAGAGTGGACATGAAAGCTCTAAGCTGTAAATCACCTGTATAAATGTGAGGCAGAAACATACTTTCTATGGGCAAAAAGAAATTATGCAAGAATAACTCACATAACAGGTTTTGTTGCTCTGTTGGACTCTGCATAAATGCCTCTATGAATTCTTCAGGAGTGTTCAACTGATGAGGCAGCTCAGAAGCAAGTCTCATGATTTGCCAGTGAAGGTATCTCTCCTTGAGTAGGAGGCTATAAAATCGAGGTGGTCTTCTGCACTGTATTGCATATTCTGCAATCTGACATACATCCTTCACCTGTGCTTTTAACCTAGTAATCTCTGTTTCCTTCTCTGCTACTTTGGCTGCTTCAGAGTTTAAAGTGGCAACTTTGCCCTCTAACTGGTGACACTGAGTCATCCAATATGCCAGGTCTTCATTGTACCTAGTTAAAGGCACTATGTCTGGGGGTCTTACAATAGGTTGCATTTGTGCCACTATATTCACTTGTACACCAACTTCCATAGTTGGTATTACAATAGGCAAATCTATTTGTGTCCCTTGTTCTATTGTAATAGCAATGAGAGGAGAGGGTGTGGATACCTGATCTTGTGTTGCAGCTTCTTGTTCCTCTACAGAAGGTGTCTGTGTTTCCTACTGAAGTGCAGTATCATTTGTCAGCAGAATTCTTGATGGACTCTCATCATCAGATACTGCCATTCCTGCTTCCTCTCTGTCAGGTGATCTCTGTGTAGGTGCTATGTTTGCCTTAGAATGTTCAGCTAAATCTAAGAGAATCTGGGCCCATTCATCCTGTGATGCTTCTGGTAACTCTGTAGACTGATATTCCAGTTGAGACAACTGGTTCTGCAAATCTTGAATTTTTTGCTGAAGCAGATCAATTTGTTGATCCTTTTGTTTTATGG
Organism: Wollemia nobilis; assembly: GCA_028583015.1. Taxonomy (NCBI): domain Eukaryota; kingdom Viridiplantae; phylum Streptophyta; class Pinopsida; order Araucariales; family Araucariaceae; genus Wollemia; species Wollemia nobilis. The sequence goes on from JAQPPZ010004987.1 coordinate 196,877, forward strand.
TCTCTTCAGCTTGCTCAATCCAATGGGTCTGGGTTTTAATCACACTCTTTGCAGCATGCAATTGAGTGTGGATATCGATTTCCTCTTCAGACTCAGACTCAGAATACTGCTCAGAATCAGCATGCATTAAAACATTCAAATCATCTCCAACTGGTTCAGAATCAAATTTTAGCGGCTCCTCAGAATCAGAGTTAGAATAATCAACTAATGGACATACAGGGCTTATTGAAGTTTCATCCATAGTTGTATCCAGCTCCATGGTCTGTATCCCTGTGTCTATCATTTCTATTTCAATATTTGGTTCCTGTGCATCCTCTGTTCTGGTTTCTCCTTCATTTGGGTCTGTGATATCTATTAGTTCTTCTGGCAGGGTTTTAGTTTTTTGAAGTCTAGCAGACCTTCTTAACCCTGTAGACCCTGGATACTTCTTAGCAGGTGTAGGTTTTGGATGTTCTGGAGCAACTGCAGATGTTGCTATTATTTTAGGAGCAGATTTTAGAGCATGTTCACTTGCATTTCCAATTTCCCTGTTGGATTGTACCGTATCTGCAAATGTTACCCTTTTTCTTTTTGACTGAGAACCAGATGTGGACGCTTGCTATTTCTGAGTTCGTGAAGATGGGGGACCATCTGGAGAGGGGGAAATTCTAATTTTAGAGGGTTCTAGACTAGGGTTTCCTGCAGAGTCTTCCTCTGCTTCTTCTTCCTCTGCTTCCTCTTCCTCTACTTCCTCTTCCTCTGCTTCCCCTTCCTCTGATGCAGGATTAGAGTCATTTGTTTCTGCCCAAGGGGCAAAGAAGCGGTCAAAATTTCTAGGGTTGCCCCTAAAGTGATATTGACAAATCAATTTGATGAGCCCATGGTGCTTAGGGCTTCCCTTCCCTGCTTGGTATTTGCTGGCCATAGCCTTTAACTCCTGAAAAAGGTATAAGGGCACATTAACCCTACATTCTGGTTTAACTGCTCCATGGCACAGATGGTTGAGGATACGAAGGTGTGGGCCAGATACAATAGGAAATTGGCCATCACAAGTGATGTACCTCATTACCCACATTGCAACTTCATTCCAAGGGACTGGTAAACTAAGTCTTTTTACCCCCTTACAAACATTTCTACGCATTAAAAACTCAATTTCTCCATCCCCTTCTTTCTTAAACTGATTAACTAGGTCATTTAAAATATTTCGCCCAGTTTTTACAATCTGCAAGCCTTGAAGAGGTAATTCAGTGACTTGGCTGAGTATTTCGGGAGTTACCTGGATAGTCATCCCGTTAATGTGCACCCGATTGTTGCGGAAGGTGCGTGCGAATTCTGCCGCCAAGCCCTCGGAATAGCCATCAAATTTTCGTAGGAATGGCAAAAATCCTCCATCAACGAATATTTGTAGGGATGCAGGGTCACTTTCTAGGTAGCTAACATTTTTAGGTTCGGCTCTGATTTTCTTTCCCCCCATGGCGTAATTTCTTGCCTTCTATTCTGTAGTCTCTGTAAATTGGTGGACAATACGAGCGTGCATCTGGTTTAGGGTTTCAATCATCGTAGCAGGAATAATAGCAGCACAGGAACTGCTTCGAAACTTGCAGCATAATGACGTGGCAGCGCATGTGAAGTTACCACCTGTGACTTCGCTCATTTTTGTTATGGACGCCAGTTGTCACATGCAACCGTGAGTCGGTGACCTATCTTTTTCCTTCTAAACCAATTAACTCACCTCAGGCCACGTGTCATAAATAATTTTTACACATAATTTCATTCCTACGCTTAGTGATTTATTCCTACGCTTAATCAATCATTCCTATGCTCTGGGATATAAACAGTTTATTCCTACGCTTGTTAAATCATTCCTACGCTCTAGGATATAAACAGTTTATTCCTACGCTTTATGGATTATTCCTACGCTTTGGAATATAACAGGTTATTCCTACGCTTCCCTATTCCAGTGCACTTCTATTTTTTTCATTCTAGAGCAGAATTGAGGCAGAGGCATTACTGACAAGGACTTTCCATGTTTGATTCCCCCTTTTTACATGCTTTTATACTAATCAAGGATATATACACTATATACTAATGATTTACATTATTCAGAGAATGAAAAAGACACATACCTGTTATAACCATTTTATCTACATTTCGAGGTGCTCCTGCTGAGATTTCCAGCTAATCAATCTTTAACCTAAGGTAGGTGCAATCTGAAAATAGATGAAACAACGGTCATGAGACAAGACCGAACAATGATAGTGAAACCAACTAGGTAAACATGCCGGAAAACCGGTTTTCATGTAAACCCAACTCAGGAGTGCCTCAAAGAGGTTTTCACTTCCTGAATTTCTTATTTATTTTTTTTTTTAATCAAAATCTTGTGTCAATCTGCTGAATTTGGGATGGAAGAAGTGTTTTCTTCCCAAATGTGTACATCCAAACTTTCCACTTGCTTGAGAAATTCTGCCTTGTTGTATGGTTTGTGGTACATACGAAGACGATGTCCATTCACCACCAACTTGCATTGTGAGTCATCAATAGGTGTAAGATGAACAACTCCATTGTCAAACACTTCCTCAATTTGATAAGGTCCAAGCCATCTGGTCTGCAACTTTCTAGGGAAATCCTTGTATTGTGAATCAAACAACAAGGCCCAGTCACCTTGCTAAAATTTTTGTTGCTTTATGTGACTATCATGCCACATCTTCCGTTGTGCTTGGATTATCTCCGTCTGATGTAGTGCATCCATGCGCAGTTCATCCAATGCATCAAGTTGCAGAATACGATCTTCTTGTGCCTGTGACAGATCAATACCTACTTCCAAAGCAGTTCGAAGAGTTAGTAATTCAAACTCAATAGGCAAAAGCGGTTTTTTTCCATAGACCAATTCATAGGGCGTAAATCCAGTGGTAGATTTCCAAGTGGTATTATAAGCCCAAATAGCTTCTAGTAATTTGTCCAACCAATTTCTTTTATGGACTGCTACGGTTTTGGTCAGAATTCGTTCTAATTCCCTATTGGTCACTTCAACTTGGCCATTGGCTTGTGGATGATAAGGTGAGGATTTTCCGTGTTTGACTTGATAGAGTTGAGTGAAGGCTTCAACAACTTTTGAAGTAAATTGGGGTCCTTGATCAGTGGTGATGGATTGTGGGGCTCCAAAATGTAGAAAAATCTGTGAATACAGAAAATCAGCAACTTTTTCTTCTCTAGCATGCTTAAAGGCACGAGCTTCTACCCATTTGGTAACATAATCAGTACATACCAAGATATGCACTTTGCCTTGGGAAGAGGGATTAATGGGTCCTACGAAATCTAAACCCCATCTTTCAAATGGTTCTGTTCCTATTTGAGGTTGTAATGGCATTTCATTAGTAAAGGTAGGTTTTCCCATTCTCTGGCAAGCATCACAATGTCTAATGTACCTCTTTACATCTTTATGCAAAGATGGCCAATAATATCCGGTTCCCAAGATTTTGTGAATAGTACTTTTGACTGAATAATGCCCTCCTGATGGTTCATCATGGCATGCCCGTAGGATATCATATACTTCATCCTGGCGGATACACCTACGTAAAACATGATCAGGACTGCATTTAAACAGTAAGCCCTCTATCCATTGAAAAGAAGAACTTTGCTTAATTAACTGTTTCTTTTGTTTGGGGGTAAAGTGAAGAGGAATCTTCCCTATAGCCAAGTAATTAGCTATGTCTGCAAACCATGGAGATTGTACAGAAACAGCAAACAACTTTTCATCTGGAAAGGTATCTTCCACAACTTCCCTTGTATCTGCATTTGGTATTCTTGACAAGAAATCTGCAACTACATTAGATTTCCCAGGCTTGTTTACTATGGTAACATCAAATTCCTACAATAGAATCAACCAACGAATAATTCTTGCACTAACCAATGGTTTATTCATCAAATATTTGATTGCAGTATGATCTGTATGGATGAATACTTGGTACCCTGTGATATAGTGTCGAAATTTGTTAATAGCATAGATTACGACCAAGAATTCTTTTTCAATGGTAGTGTAGTTTTTCTCGACTCCTGTCAAGTTTTTACTGATATAGTAAATAGCATAATGCTCCCCATTTTCAATCTGTCCTAACACAGCTCCAATAGCAGTATTGGAAGCATCAGTTTGAATATGAAAAGGTAACTCCCAATTAGGACCTCTTAATACAGGTGGAGTGGTTAACTTTTCCTTTAAGTCTTCAAAAGAAGTTTGACATTCAGAAGACCAAACAAATTCAGAATCCTTCATGAGTAGAGCAAACATAGGATTTGCTATAGTACTGAAGTTAGCAATGAATCTACGATAAAAACCAATGTGCCCTAAGAAACTGCGTACATCAGTTTGAGTTTGTGGAGGAGGGAGGTTTTTGATGACTTCAACCTTCTTAGGATCAACTTTGATTCCAAAAGAAGAGATATGATGTCCAAGGACAATTCCTTCCTCCATCATTAAGAAGCATTTCTCAGGATTCAGAGAGAGGTGGTATGTTTCACAATGAATCAACACTTTTTCAAGCTGTTCTAATGCATATTCAAAACTATTTCCAAACACCGTGAAATCATCCATATAAATTTCAACACTTTCATTGGTTAAATCAGAAAAAATTGCTAAAACAGCTCTCTGAAATGTTGTTGGAGCATTACATAAACCAAAGGGTAAAACCCTGTAAGCAAAGGTTCCCCAAGGACATGTAAAGGTAGTCTTTTCTTGGTCTTCTAGGGCAACTTGTATCTGGTTATACCCACTGAAACCATCAAGAAAACAGAAAAATTTCTTTCCAACAAGGGTATCCAATACTTGGTCTATGAATGGTAATGGGAAATGATCCTTATGTGTGGCCTTATTTAACTCCCTATAATCCACACATACTCTCATTTTACCATTTTTCTTTGGAACAATGACCAGTGGTGAAACCCATTTACTGTCTAAAATTGGATAAATGAATCCAACATCTAAGAGTTTTTCAATTTCCTCTTTCACAATTTCCTTTAGAGCAGGATTCAAACGTCTCTGAGGTTGCCTTACTGGTTTTACGTTTTCTGTGTATATCCTATGTGTACATACCTCAGGATGAATTCTAGTCATGTCTTTATAATTCCATGCAAAAGCTTGAACATGTCTTTGTAAGACTGCAAATAATTTGGTTTCCTGGTCCTCAGTTAGCCAGCTATTAATGTTCAAAAATTTACCTGGCTGGATTTCAATTTGTTTGATCCCTGGATAGATAGAACTAGCTGCTTCATAGTTACTGATTAATGCATTTAATGGACAATGATGTGGCTGTAGAGTATGAAATACTCTAGAATCTATCTTAGAAATGATACCTGGTGGAATCAGAGGACATTTGAAGGTGTTAAGGAGATGATGATGCCATCCATGTGGTAGAATGAATGATCTTTCCTGATTAGGCATGGATGACAGAAGTTCTAAATTTTGTTCCTCCTCTTGCCACAACAACCGATGAACAAGAGTTTGATCATCAGTTAGTCCTTCCGATTGTAATGTTTCAATTAGGATAGTTTCATTCTCGAATATTTCTCTCTCAGGTGTAGTGATTTCCTCAATATGTTCTTTTACTACAACTGTAGCCAAAGTGGCAATGGTTTCCTGTTCTTCATCAGATTCAGGATACCAAATTTGTCCAAAAAATTTAGTTGAAGGTTGAGTTGGTGGATACAAATAAATTTTCTTTAGGTCAACACCATTAGAAATGGTCATTTCTCCTGACCTGCAGTCTATAAAAGCAGCTGTAGTAGCCAACCAAGGTCGTCCTAGAATGATAGGGTATCCATTGACTGATTTTCTAGGCTGCAACACTAAGAAGTCTACAGGATATTCCCAAGATGAGACTTCAATGGCTACATCTTCTAGGATACCTTCAGGTTTAGCAACGGACCTATCTGCCATTTCCAAAACTGTGGTGGTAGGATTGAGATTCTTGAGCTACAATTTTTGCATTGTGTCCTTAGTCATAACATTAATTGCAGCTCCAAGATCAATTAGCACATTAGGAATTTGCATTAATCCAATAGTAATTGTAACTATTGGACTACCGGGGTCACTATATTTAGGAGGAACTAGTTTCCCGGACAATAAATCAGCTAATTTTCCTTCTACCTGAACAGTTTTAGGAAAGGCCTTCTTTTTACCAGGTTTCTTGATACATAACTCCTGAATAGTTTTTTTGAGTGAAGGCACATCCCTTATTGCCTGCAACAAAGGGAGAGAAATTGACATATTTTTAAGTTCTATCACTAATTCTGATTCAGGGGCAGTATCAATATGATCAAACCTTTCAGGGTATGGTAATGCTACTGGAGAAGATTCCTGCATTTTTTTGTTACTTCATCTTTTTGTTTTTGTTGCATTGTCTCCTGATTTGGAGGTTCTTGTTTCTCACTTATTTCTTCAATGGTGGGTGGAACAGGTTCAGGTAAAACCTTCCCTGAACGCAGCTGGATGTTACTACAGTCAAGTACATGAACTACAGCAGAATCTTCAGACTCAGCCTCATAAACAGGGGTTGTTTGTCTGGTATTATTTGGGTTAGTCACAGGCTGAGCTGGGAGTGGAGGTTGTTTCACTGGTTGCATTTGTTGATGTTGTGTTCTTCCCTAAAAATTTGGATTAGGAGTTGGCAGCAAGTTTTGAGCTTGCCCTTGATACCTTTGTTGTCCTTGATATGGTGGATATTGTTGTCCCCATCTTTGTCCTTGTTGTGTCCATTGTGGATGAGTTGCATTCCAAGGTGGGTTCATCCATCCAGGATGTGACCAATCTGGAGGAGCTGTCCAAGGTTGGTTCCAAGGTTGTGCAGGGACTTCTGCATGTCCCCATGGCATGTTCATATTCCAAGGAGATTGTCCCTAGTTTGGAAACCGAGGAGCATTGGGATATTGTGTATAGCCACCACCGGATCTCTGCCCAATAGCATTAAGTTCTTCTGTTTGGGTGCCTAAGATAGATTTTAGATGAGGCAACAAAGGACATCTATCTGTTGAATGTTCCTTGGAACAAATTCCACAAATAGAAGTTTTGTTTAAAGGGCAATCCTGCAAGGCATGCTTATTCCTGCATCTTGGGCAATAAATTGCCAAAGGTGGTGTAGAATTGGATTTTATGTTTCTCTCACCTAATGCAGAATTGAGTTGAACAAGGATATCAGTTTTTAAATTAGCCATTTCCTCCATCAACTCCTTTATGTCATTATTGCCAGAATTCCTTTTCTTTCTCCGATGGTGAGTGCGGGAATAGTTTCTACATAACTCCACAATATCTTCAAGGTCAAGTTGATCTATGTCTCCTTTTCCCATTAAATCTAACACTTCCCTAGATTCATCCTGCAATCCTCTTAAGAAGATAGGCTTTAAGAAATCAGGTTCTACAGGACCACATCTCTTTTGGACAAAGGCAAAGCGATCAAGGTAATCCTCTAAACTCTCATCTTCTTCTTGCTTGATCCGAAACAACTCATCTTTTCTGTTTCGTACTCTACAATAATCCTGATATTTATGTAAGAATGCAGTCTCCATGTCATCCCAAGTACGGATTGAATTAGGTTCAAGATTACTCATAAACCATCGGAGAGCAGCATCCTTAAGCGTAGAAGGAAATAATTTCAATTTTTGATTATCATTTATGTAGTCATAAGTCTGACATAACACTTTGAATTCAAACAAAAATTGATCAAGATCTTCTGAAACAGTTCCCCTAAAAATTGGCAATATGGATGGAGAAATAGTTTTCATGGGAGCATCTAGAGCTGGATCCAACCGTATGGGATATTCAAAAGTCTTAGGAGGATCATCAGCATACCCACCTAGTGGTGGTAGTGGTGCTGCCATAGTTGCTTTCTTTCTTGAGTTTGATGTGGATGGTTCAGACTTAAGGGAACGTTTAGCAGAAAGTGCTGCAAAAAGTTCTTGTTCTAATCTGTCCAAAGCTTCAGTTGGTGAAGAAGGTATTTCTTGCTCTGGCAATTCTTCATCTGATCATGAAGAATGCCTTGGTGGTTCAGAACTAGTTCTGATAAACCTCCCTCTTTCGTCTCTTGGCCTATGCATTCATGCCTATTCACTAAATAAACTGAAATGCAGTATTTCAAAAATTGCAACACAATTCTTGACCTGTTTCACTTTTCCTAACAACACCGATTGTTCCCCGACAACGGTGCCAAAAATGATGAGGGTCGTTGTTCATTCATCATTTAATCATTATGTGTGTCAATCCAGGGCGGTGTCCAGAGGCTGTATACGATAGGAAGTGTCACAGTTGTAGGTTCAGTTTATCCAAGAACAGGTTTTATTGGTGGATCAGTTAGCAATTGGGGGTTTTGTTGTGACCTTTAACTCCTAAGAATTGAAATTAACTCCTATTTACTTTTGCAGAAATAGAATTGCAGGAAATGAAATGATAGAATCTAAAAATTGCAGAAAATGAAATGTTGCTAAATTGAAATGACAGAAAAGTAAAGTGCAGAATTTAAAACACACACACTCTTGCATGAAAGTAAATCAACTAGATAATGTCAAAATAGAATTTCATCTACTGCAAAATTGAATCAACAAAAACTGCCAAATTGCAAAATGACAAGATATCTGGAAATTGTTGTGTAATGCAAAATTGAATCAATAATGACTGTAAAACTGCAAGATGACAAAAATATCTGGGAATTGTTGTAAATACAAGGAAATGTTGTCCACTACTGAAATCTATATTGAAAACTACTAAAGAAATGAAAACTGGCAGAATTCTGCTAACCTGCTGTAGCAAGAATTCAGCAAGAAATTCTGTCAGAAAACTGCCTTCCTCTGGCCTGCAAGTGGCCCTTGCTTCCAGAACTAGAAGAAGGTGAGGAGTTATGCTAAGAGAATTTAGCTGTTACTCATCAACTTCAACATGCCAATTGAAAACTGAAGATTGCACCTTTTTATTGAATCTGAAAATGCATTACAGTAATGCAGGAAAAACCTGCAAATTACTGTTCTGCTACAGGAAAACTTTACTCTATGCTAATTTTTCTATATATCTATCTCTATATCTATATGCTCGACCATATGGGAGCTTTATTATTTATAAGATAACACTGATATGCTTGGTTACTGTTTTGCAGGGATTTACAACTAATTACATAACTGTTTCCTAGACTGCAGGATTTTACTTTGTCCAAACTTTATCCATTCATTATTGTTGGGCTGCATCTATTGAGGAAATCACGTTAATATGAGTTGGGACAACCTCCTGGTCAATTTCCAATACTTTCCTCCATCGGTTTATCGCTTTTTGACCACCTTCAGTTGTTCCTGCGCTATTCCCTATTCCTGCGTCGCTTATTCCTGCACTGCTCCGAAACAACAGGCAGGTGACCATTTGTTGCTGATCTGTGGTCCAAATGCGTAGGAAGTAACGTGTTGACTTCTCCACTCTCTTGCACACCCTTCTGCATCGGTGGCATGTGCTGGAGTGACTAATTCCAAGCCCTGTTGTATATGTACAGCTGGCTGGAACTGTCACAGTTATAGCCTGTTTTCCTGCACAGTCAGCTACAGTGGACAAATTCTTGGTGCCCTTTTCCATTTGAATTAGTTTAACCAAAGGAACACAATATTACCAAGCATCAGATATTCAAACAAGTTCTGAATTGCTATAACACTACTGATTAATTAACTAAAAAATAGGTGAAATTGCAGTAAAAACAGCAAAACAGAGCATATGCACTTTGTCATTCCAGAATTTGCAAACATCATTATATAATGCATTTTTCCATAATTAACATAAAAATCATAGTAAAAAGGGTAAGTCAAATAGTCAAAAATGTATCAAAGAGTGTCCATGGATGAGGCAATTCCTGGCCTCATCAGTAAGGAAAAGTTTCATAAATCAATTGTAGGGCAAGACCGATCTCTTCTTCAAATCCTAGACTATAAAATATGGAAATAGAGAGTCTAGATTTGTCTTTGTTTATTATTGCTCTATGAACAATGCTATTGTATCTTCCATTTGTCATCACTTGCATCAATGTTTTACCAATTGTTACCATTATCTTGCATGCAAAGTAACATGTAAGAAATAAGACTCCAACATGTAAGATGCTCACTTGGGGGTAATGTCCTCTCAATGTCATTTATATTACTTTCAACTTTTTTTATTGTAATATAGTTTTTATTAATCAACCCAAATTCTTATAATTTTGATGTACTAAGTTCACTTTGGTTGAACTGTTAGGTTAAGTATGGAAGATAGGGCACAATCATATTAGGTAAATTTCTCAATTGTTATGATCTTCATGTCCTTTAAATTCAACATAATAAATCAAGAACAATCATAAAACTGCTTCTAGTATTTTTGAAAATTAAGAACCTTAAAACCCAAAGCCTTGGTTTAATTGATACTTCATTAGGTCTTGGGAATTGAATATAAACTCAAAAAAAATTACATCTCTCTCTTTGTGGAAATGAATTGGCATATCTTGAAATAATGCATTGTTTATTGAAAAGAATAATGTACTAGGGTATGCTTTTTAAAATTCTCATCTCCTAGAACTTGTTGAATATGGCTATAGGCTAAATTAATATAGTTGTTTATTATCCCTATATTTTGGCAAGGTCCTCTTTCAAGGGATACCTAGTTTATTAGAGATAGTTGCAAAAAGATATAAATATTAAGTGTCTCATAAGGACATCCTAGTTGTATGTCATTGAACTATTATCTAGGATACTCAAGTTCAAATCATGAGGGAGGCCCCTATTTTTCCTCCAAGAAGTGTGAACCCATTTGTGCCACATTATACTTCACCTTAATTCAACCAAAAAAAAGAGATATAATATAATAAGGTTGACTATAATAGATTTCCTTTGGAAGGCAATATTCATAGAATAATTTTATAAAGACACTTGTACACTTTGCTTGTGTGGATTGAATTTATTTTGAATAAGAGCTTGGCCATAAATATTAGCACCAAAATTATTTATTTTCCAAAATATGTAGATCCAAAGGCTCAGATGTTAGCTTTTTCCTTCCTGGAATATAATTTTTCTCTTATCCTTGTGGCTCATTTGATGTACATGCTTTAACTTTTATTTGACGTATTACAACTACATGAGTTTGTATGGAATAAATATGGAAGGGTGATTTACCTCTAACAAGTTGCCAATGTTGACTACTAGACAATAAAGAATTGGTTGGATAGCCACCTATTTGATGTCCTTCCATATGTGCAATCCTTCAACTTTATTGTCCTATAGAAACAATGTAATGCTAGATTCATCTACATGTGGGATGAGGCCTAGATTAATATTAGACCTTGAACATGGTGGATAGTAAATTATCCAGTATATTTTAATAGGTAATTCTAAAATAATGCTCAAAATAGTCATTCTTCAAGCACAGAGTCTTAAAAATTAAATTCAACAGCTTCAAAAAAATATTCTTAATTTTTGAATTGTATTTGTCCATAATTTCCTTGCAAAGTTCACAAAGAGTATTAATAATATGGTATTGGTGTAGCACCCTAAAATTGGCGCAGTGAAATTGTAATAATTACATTCATCCTAGTAAATAATTTAAATTCAAATTTTAACCTCCCAAACCGCCCGTTAACCATCGGTTAATCCATTTCCCCTTTTTTTGTGCCATTTTTAGAGGTTGTTTTGACCGTTTGACGATATTATCGCCGATCAGACGATATCGCCCCAGATTTGACGATTTCGTCTAGGCTAGGACGTCCAGATGATCTTGTCCCAAAACTAATTTTGCACAATTAGCTTCTATTCCAACGGGTCTCTAATCCGAGTGAAAGCGTGTCTACGCTGTTAGAGACCCTCCCCCGTTGGATATCTCCCAAATAGGGATGATCTCCAACCTCCTAACCTCCCTCCTAAGCCTATTTAATCCTAAGCCCTTCCCTTAGCACCCCCCTGGCTGATAATTCCTGTAACCCAACTTCATACGCATTAAAACATCTTAAATTCATATTTGCATTAGCCCTATACCAATTTTGTTGCAAGTACCTTAGTGTTTTTCAGTCGGAGCAAGCTTACATTGTCATCAATGATCCTATCTAGATCTGAGGTCAACCTGTCGAATCAGAGATGATTTCATACCAATGCAAGATGATTTCGACTGTAGTCAACATTGAGGCAATCAGTGCCTGAAGTTTGCATTTCTCTATCTTTTCTTTGTTGTTTTATTCTACAAATTAGCTAGTTTATTCAATATTTGATACTATTTTGTATTTTTGAGTTCACCCATCTATATTAAATGCATGATTAAATCATAATTATTATATAATTTGTATAATTCATTCCTATTTTTGTTGTTAAGTTTTAATTTGATATTATTGTTGTCAATCTACACTGTTTCCATTTATTAGGATAGTTGTATTTTCTATATTTTGCACCTATTTCTCTGTTTGCAGGTCTCTGATGAATTCGTCTGATGAATTCATCAGATCTCAGATGATCTTGTCTGATCTCAAATGATTCTATCGAATTCCAAACGATCCTGACTGCTTCAAGAATCAGAATCTTCATCAGACATCCAAATCAGGTATTCTTCTTTTAATATTTTGTAATTTCTCTATTTTTTTGTCCTATTCTATTTTTTGTATTCATTTAATCTGCATCTTCATATAGAATAGCTTAGACGTATTTTGGTCAAACCTAGGATATAAATGCTTAAGGCAAAAATGAACACATAAAACACATTCCCAACCTAGGCGTGGAAACTGCCATTAAATGTTTCCTTGTGAACCCACCATCCATCGAAAAATCACCAATATACACCTCCCTTAAGAGGCGGGACCTTCGCAAGGCCTCTCAGTTCGAGGTATCACACCATCCTTTTCACATCCCCCTTCCGGGCACGGATCCTATAGCCTGAAGGTAAGGGTGTGAAAAATTTGGAGCGATACATTTTGGTGAACCCGACGTGAATGCATTGTAAACCTTTTGAAAAAAAAAAAAAAAAAAAATAAAACAACTAAAACATAGATGCATTTTAAGTCATTTAAAATTGATAAGTTGCATATTAGATGGTAGCTCCTAAGAAAAGATTAGCAGTTACTATAAATGTTGAAAACCAATTGGCAGCCATAGAAATCAATTTTGTGCTTAGTGTGCCTGAAACAGATAGAAATCAACTCTTGTGGGACGAACTTGATAGAAGACTTAGTGTCATTTCATCTAGGTCAACAAAACTTAAACAAATCAAGAGGGTTATCCTAGATAGAATCCTGGATCCTCATCAACTTGTCTTTTATCATGAACTTCAGAGAGCCTACCATAGATGGTTAGCTTATAGGAGAACTCTTGTATCTTCAGAATTGTTCACCTTCGAGGAATACCTCGAGAATGCAGCCATTGTACACAAGTTCCTAGGTCTTGTAGAAGACCAAGAGGTTGTTCTTACAGATAGGGAAAGATGGAATAGAGTTCCTTGAGCTGTGTTATATCGAGAGTATTGCCACGAGCTGTACTTCTATCAACCAGCATCTGAGATAGATAATATCACTATAGCTCTTTTCATTAAATTTTTAAAGGAAAATTTTCAATTTGAAGAAGAACACTGCATGACTCCTGAAGAACTTGAGCCCATTAATGATATTTATAAATTGTTTATAGAAAACTAGATCATTACTTTCAGTATTATTTCTTGCATTTATTGTGTTGTTTGTTATCTTTATAATATTATTTCAAAAACAAAGAAAAAACTAAAAAACATAGCAAAAACTAAAAACATTTCATTTTAAATATTGTAGTAGGTATATAATTAATATATACCTCTTAAGCTTGTTGCATATATACATATATATAAATATATATATATATATATATATATATATATATATATATATATATATATATATATATATATATATATATATATATATATATATATATATATCTGCTGAAATCTAAAATTAAGCACCATGCCTAAACTTAGGAATGGTAAAGAAACTGAAGGAGAAGAAGAATATTGGTTACAAGATAAAACTAGAGACCCAAATGTCCTTCCTGAAGATCAAATTATGGAAGGAGAAACTCTAGATCACCCAGAAGATGACCTAGGTGAAGACAATGAACAAGAAATAAGTGTTAAAGAAGATGGATCCTTATCCCCTAGAGTAGCTCCAAATGGAACTATTGCTTTTGACAACATAGATCATTTCTGAAAATTTCTCAATGATAACATTGACGCCCTTAATGTGGCAGTTCATATTGATAAAGGGCAAATTAGTGACACTCAAGCAGCCATCGAACATGTGTTTGACGTACGCACTAATCCTTTGTCTTTCATTGATCAAGAAAGTGATAAGGCTGGGCCATCCAATACAGATATTGTCACTATGATGCAAAACATGTCAAAACAACAGGTTACCCAACCTCCTAAGGAACCTGTTATTCAACCTAAAATCATTCCCACACAAAAGAAAAATTCCTTCACTACTTTATTCCGCCAAACTATTGAGCAATATGCTTCAAGTAAACAAAAACCTAAAATGAAGCCAAACATCAATTTTCAACAATCTGGAATATAGCATAATACAACTTCAAAATTATTTCATAACACTTTTCCTACGAACAATTTACACAATAGCAACATAGCATCTAATCTTCATGTCCCTCCATCATATGCTCACAAAACCCATATCAATGCCCTACCAAACCAATATGGTGGGCAAACTAGTAATCTGGAAACCATGGTGAAATAGTTAGCTTTGCGTATGGACCAGATAGATCCTTACCATCCCTTGTACAATTATCGAGAGATATGTAGTCAACCTTTGGATCCCATAGTTGTAGCTCAACCGTACCCTAAGCATTTTCCCATGCCCATCCTGCCTATATATAAAGGAACCGAAGATCCCATAGAGCATCTTTGCATGTTTAGGATAACATGTCATGATATATCACATGATGACTTGCTATTACTAAAAATGTTCCCAAAAAGTTTAGGTGGAATGGCATTAGAGTGGTACTATCAATTGCCCACTCATTCTTTGAGAAAATTTGAAGAAACAGCTGAATCTTTTGTCCATCAATTTAGTGCCTACATCGAGAGGCATGTAACCATTAAAGATTTATACAACTTAAAACAAGACAAGGATGAATTTTTTGCTGATTTCTTAGCTAGATGGAGGCAATTGATAGGAAAACTGCACTTTGTGCTACCTTATAGGGAAATGTTGGACATTTTCATCAATAATTTACAAGAAAAAATATCTTATGAGCTATCAACTGCTACTTTAACTACCTTCGATCAAGCTATAGATTTAGCTTGAAGAGTAGAAGATGCCCTCATTAGGAGAGGCCAACTTAGGAAGAAGGATGATGAGAAAACATCCAGAAATCATTATAAAAACAAACAAGTTATTGGTGACGGAGTCATTGATAGCAGAAATGTTGCTAATATCAATGCAACGAAGACTAGAAAAATTTATATTGAAACCTCTTGATAAACCTCCTCGAGAATTTACTAGATTGAATCAACCATTGTCAACTATTTTACCTCAATTACTCGAAAGAGGTTTGATCCAATTACCAGCTATTCGGGAACCTGATCCAACTATACCCGAATACAAAGCTGACTTACATTGTGATTTCCATAGAGGACCTGGACACTCTACCAATGCTTGTAAAAGTTTGAAACATAAAATACAAGATTTGATTGATAATAACAAAATGGAGGTACAAGCCTTCCAACCTAAACAAAACGCTCCTAATAATACTCAAAATACCATTCTCCAAAATCAAAATCAAAATGCTAATAAAAAATTAGACATATTTCAACACCCTTTACCAAGACATGGTAAAGAGGTGGCCAATCAAATTGAACATCATAATGTCCCTCCTCCTACCCGATATGTAGGAACTATTAGTGGACATTTACTTAATCCTGATCTTCAAATATTTGACACAACCTTATCCCTGGTTACAACCAGGCCCCCACATAATATTCAAACTCTAGATCCTAGTGATATAGAATCAGATACTGAAAGTGTCACTTCAAACCAATCGAATAGTTCTAAAAATGAATCAGATCCTATTCAACCCATCACAGATGCTATGGTTCCAAAAGAACCATTTCCTAGAAGAGTTACTACTCGACCTTCTTCTAATAAATTCCTCCCTAATGAACAAGCCATAAACACTCGACAGAGACTAGTTCAGTGTCCTCAATATAACATTGTAGGTACCATCAGAGTCGTTACCCGAAAATAGGCTCAAAATTCTCAACAAGAACCAAATCAGAACAATGGATTGGCTCCATTCGTTTTGAAAAACCCCAATAAAGGGAATCATGCTCCTAATGTTCAACCTAAACCCCATTACAATATTAATGAGCAATTATCCAATACTACAGCAAAAATTTCCCTTTTAGATTTGTTAAGATCCTCTCCCACCCATAGGGATGAGTTGATGCTTACATTAAGCCAAATGATGGTACCTCAAAACATTCAACTTGAAGCTGTGGCCAATACTATCATCACTCAAGAGGTTGATTGTATTGACTTTTGGGATAAAGATATCCCACAACACAGTTTACATAAGGATAATCCCTTGTATATCACTGCTCTAATTGGAGATGTAGCTGTCAAACGAGTCCTGATTGATAATGGCTCATCTCTAAACATTTGCGCTTTGACTTCTACCAAATATTTGGCTTTAGAAGTGATGAAATGAAGAAAACTGACATGATTATCAAAGCTTTTAATGACGAAACACAAGAAACGTGTGGAGTTATTACCATCCCATTGCAAGTTGGTCCTAGAACCCTAGATACAACCATCTTTATTGTACATTGCCTAGCATCGTACAATATACTTTTGGGTCGTCCTTGGATCAATGCAATGCGGTTTGTCCCATCAACTTTACACCAATGTGTTAAATTCAAATTTAAAAATCGGTTGGTCACTATCCATGGTGATCCTAGACCCTTTGATATGTGTGCCTTGGAAGAACCTGTTGGAGTGTAATTTTGCCCTGCCCTGTCATCCACACATCCTAATTCTTATTTTTCATCTAAAACTATGAAACACACACCCATAACTTCACCTATTTCCGCTCCATTAATTTCATCCTCCTATATAGATCAACAATCTTCTAAACAAATCACTCTAGAACCTCAAAACGATCTTAAATCTACAACTAATCCTTCATGTTCTATCCCTATAATTTCAAAACCTACAGACACATCTATCATCCCTTCCACATCTAAATATATAGGGAATGATCCTTCTACATCTTATGCTCTTTTCGATGAACTTTTACCAGATTTATCCACAATCTTAATATCAAAAAAAACAAATGCTTTCATGCAAGATTCAATTCTTTTAAATAACTTGCCACCATCTCTTCATACTTTGGGCCTCCCACAACCTATGGGAAGTACTTACCAAGTCGGGAGTTGTGCCTTCATTTATAAGGGATATGATTGGGGAAGAATCCCTCGAAATATCAAACCTCATCATGAGGGATACGCTTGGTGTTATTTTACCAATGAATATATTAAAGCTAAACCCATGATGCTTAAAATGGGATATAAATGGAAAGGCTTGGGAAATTTCCAAAATGGCATGAAAGAACCTTTCAAGGTAGAACCATGGCCTGCCCGCTGTGGTGTGGGCTTATTTCCTAGTAAGGGTCAACCCTTTCCTTTTGAAGATGACGATCACCTCATATGTTATCAATATTATTTGGATAGGCATGATGACTTGCCTCTAAAAAATCAGCCATTTACATGTAACATGCTATCCATAGCTTACCCTGAAATGATTGCTGACCTCGATGAAGAGTTGGAAGGAGATATCTTCCACGATGTCTCCGTTGAAGAAATGTTACACAATGGATT
The DNA here is from genome assembly GCA_028583015.1 of Wollemia nobilis. NCBI lineage: Eukaryota > Viridiplantae > Streptophyta > Pinopsida > Araucariales > Araucariaceae > Wollemia > Wollemia nobilis. The sequence continues at coordinate 214,728 of JAQPPZ010004987.1, forward strand.
TTATTTTGATGGTTCTATACCAACTATAGCCCAACTTGAGGCCACTAATCCTCAAGATGAATTATCCAAATTAAACTTACAAGAATTACAAGAATTGGGTGTTTCACCTGCCCCACCTAATTTTTAAAGAGATCTACAAATGGAAGTAGAAAACGTCATTAAAGTTAACATTGGAACTGAGGATAATCCTTACATAATCAATATTGGATCAGAATTAAGTCAAGAAAAACAAGAACAATACATTGCATTCCTTAAAGAGTATGAAGATGTCTTCGCTTGGACATATGAAGATATGCTGGGTCTAGACCCTTCTGTAGTCATGCATCATCAAGTGGTTCATCCGGATTCTAAACCTGTTAAACAAAAACTTAGAAAAATGCATCCCAAAGTGGCTCTGCTAGTCAAAATGGAGTTAGAAAAACTCTTGAATTTTGTTTTTATACAAGCTATTGATTATGCTGAATGGATCTCAAATGTAGTTCCAGTTACCAAGAAAGAAGCTACCAAAGTTAGGGTTTGCACAGATTTTAGAGATATTAATGTTGCATGCCCTAAAGATGACTTTCCTCTTCCAAACATGGATCAAATCATTGACTTTACTATCGGGAGTGGGATGATGTCCTTAATGGATGGATTCTCCGGTTATAATCAGATTAGGATAGCTCCTGAGGATCAGGCTAAAATAGCCTTCATTACCCCCTGGGGTACCTTTTGTTGGAAAGTGATTCCATTTGGCTTAAATAATGCAGGCGCCACCTATCAACGAGCTATGACTTATATTTTTCATGATATGATGCATGATATCCTACATGATTATGTAGATGATATTATAGCTCGCTCTATTATTGAAGATAATCATTTAGATGATTTGAGAAAAGTTTTTAATCGATTACGAGAATATCTTATTCGATTAAATCTAGCCAAATGCATATTCGGAGTTAAGTCCGATAAACTATTAGGGGTTTTAGTTTCTTTACATGGTATCAAAATTGACCCTCTCAAGATTGCAGCTATCACTGATATGCCCGCACCTACTAATATATCTGAGTTACAAAGTTTACAAGGTAAGCTTCAAGCCATCCGTCGCTTCATCGATAAGCTGGCGGACAAAACTGGTCCATTTCTTAAACTTATTAAGAAGGATGTCCCTTTTAATTAGGACGACGAATGTAGAGAAGCTTTTGAACTTCTCAAACAATACCTCCTTAATCCACCTGTGCTTTCATCGCCTAAACCTGATCGCCCATTTCTCCTATATATTTTAGCTTCAAATTCTGCCTTAGGAGCTATGTTAGCTCAGCTTGATGATGACAAGAGAGAACAGGCTAATTATTATATTAGCCGAACCTTCATCAGTTATGAAACCCACTACACAGCATTGGAAAAATTATGTTTAGCAGTCATGTTTGCTATGCAAAAATTATGACATTATATGCTTAGTCATAAAACTTATGTCATTGCTAAATATGATCCCTTATGATATCTCATGAGTCGACCTTATTTATCGGGTCACACAGCCAAGTGGGTTCTTGTTCTAAGCGAGTTTGATCTCACATTCATAAGACAGAAGTCTATTAAGGGTCAAATCATAGCAGATCAATTAGCTGCTGCACCCTTAGAGTCTACCCATCCCCTCATCATTGAGTTTCCTTATGAATGCCTTCAATTAGAGACAGACCATACTGAACAATGGTCCTTATACTTTGATGGAGCCCGATGCATGAGTGGGGCTGGTGCGGGTATTATTTTAATATCCCCACAAAAACATCTTATTCCTCTCGTCCTTCAAATTGACATTTGCTTGCACCAACAATACTGCTGAATATGAAGCTCTAATCCTTGGATTACGAGCTGCCTTGGCACTAAAAATTAAACATCTGTTAGTTTTTGGTGATTCTCAATTGGTTATAAACCAAATTAATGAAGTTTATTAGACCAGAGATGATAAACTGCGCCCATATAAGGCCTATGTTTTACAACTAATGTCTCTATTTGATCAAGTTACCTTGGAAGCTATTCCTCGAACTAGCAACCATGTAGCTGATGTTATGGCCGCAGCTGCATCTCTCCTGCCCTTGGAGTTATATGACGAATATGCCACTATCATTATTCATCGACTCTAGGAACCCGCTTCAAATAAGTCATGCTTAGAACCTTTATATGTGTTTCTAATCAATGAAACTACTCCTGAACCTTGGTATATGAACATATTTGATTTTCTCCAAAATGGGACTTTCCCTGCCAATTCTAATAGAAACCAGTGTCGGTTATTACGTAGACGAGCAAGTTGATTTGTAATAATTGGCAATACTTTATATAGGAGATCTTTTGAAGGTATCCTATTAAGATGTTTGAATTTAGAAGAATCCAAATCAACCTTGAGTGAAGCCCACGATGGATCTTGTGGAGGACACTTCAGTGGTAGTGTCATTGCTAAAAATCTCCTTCGAATAGGATACTTTTGGCCTACCATGGAAAAGGATGCACATGATTATGTGCACCATTGCGACAAGTGCCAAAAACATGTTGACCTTGTCCATGCGCCTGCACAAGTGTTGCAGGCTATTTCATCTCCATGGCCCTTTTCAAAATTGGGCTTAGATATTATTGGCAAAATCAATCCTGTGTCATCTGATGGACACAAATTCATCATAACCGCCACTGATTATTTCATGAAGTGGGTCGAAGCTATGCCTTTAGCTTCCTGCACTAGCACACAAGTCTCTAAATTTATTTTTAATCAAATCATTTGTAGGTTCGGAATTCCTGCAAATCTCATCTCCGACAATGGAACTTGTTTCAAAAATAAAGATGTTAAAAAATTATGCCAAAAATATAAGATTCAACATCGCTGGTCCACTCCCTATTATCCTCAGGGTAATGGTCAAGCAGAAGCATCTAACAAAACCTTAATCAAAATTCTCAAAATATTGGTCAATAAAACCAGTCGTGACTGGCACATTCAATTATATCTAGCCTTGTGGGCTTATCGAACTAGTGTTCGAACCCCCACTGGAACTTCACCTTTCGTTTTGGTTTATTGTGCTGAAGTAGTTTTTCCCTTTGAATTAGAAGTTCCTTCTTTGGCTCTACTACTTCAAGATACTGAAGTAGGAGATGAATATTGAGTTGGCAGACTCAGTCAGTTGGAACTCCTAGATGAAAAAAGCATTAATGCTTTAGAGCATCTTCGTGCCTACCAAAACCAGCTTAAAAGATCATATGCTAAAAAAGTTCGTCATCGATCCTTTGAGATCGACGACCTTGTTTTAAAAGAAAATAAAAAAAATACTAATGCAACTAAGGACCTTAAAGGTAAATTTGAGCCCAACTGGCTTGGACCATACATTGTCACTACTAAATTTGAATCAGGAGCATACAAATTATCTACCTTAGATGGTAAAGAACTTAAAGAACCCATGAATATTTTGCATCTTAAACATTACTATATATAAATTTGGTTATTTCATCCTTGTATATATTTGTTTAAAATATTTCAAAATCACTATTTTGTATTTATTTCAATTCAAAAATACCAAAAACATTCATAATCATCAACATCTTCAAAACTATTTGTTATATATATTTATAGCACTTGTTAATTCTTTCAAAAAAAAAAATAATAAAATAAAAACAGCAATATTCTTGACTCTTTCGAAACCAAAAACAATATAAAGAAGAAAGCGAGAGTCAACATTCTCAAAACTTCATAAAAAGTATTTGTATATGTTTCTTCTTAAAAATGTTGCAGTTATATGTTTCAAATTATTTTGGATAAATTAGCATTTATTTGGAATCCCTCACTTTTGCAAACACAAAAATAAATATCTTGATTTTATCTGACATGATTACTAATCTCTCTTATATTAAAGTCCACAAAATTCAATTAAATAAAGTTTGAGCATAGATAATTGATCTTGTTATTTACTTAAACCAAGCACACCTTTTCACAATAAAATGATTATATTTGTAATTTCCATGTTTTGCTACATAGTAGAAGTGGTTTCTTGAGCGAAAAGTTTCCCTTGCTATCCTATCATGCACATGGTATAGAATATTTGAGAATTGGCAAAAGTACAAGCTCACCCCTACCCGGAATAAAAATCCCTTGCTCTATAGCTAATCCGAGCAAGTATCCCTAGAATAGGAAGCAAAAGAAAAAGCAAAGTTCAAGAAAAAGAAAAAGAAGAAACAAATGTTATTTTATATCATTACAGTAATGTTCCAAGCATTATCTCAATTATCAAGCAAAAATAAAAAAAGAAAAAGAAAAAAGAAACAAGTTATTTCAAGCATTATCTCAATTATCAAGCAAAAATACAAAAAGAAAAAGAAAAGAAAAGCAAAAGAAAGCAAAAAGCAAGAAAGCAATAAAATCCCTTTCCCTACCCTTTGAAAAGAAAAGAAGGGTTGATGAGCTTGAATCCCTGGAATTCTCAATTATTTGAAAACTGTGAGATAAGCCCCATAACAAGTGGTTTGTGCCCAACCTGCTTGGCCTTGGGTAACTCCTAGCGTGGCGATATGTCTGTCACATTAGCGACCTTCTTTTGTATAGACCTATGTTTGCTTATGGATTAGCTAGCTCTTGATAATCCGACCTACATAGTAGTCTAGTATGGTTATATGCATCTACATCATGGTTAATGAACACTTATTTGGTTAATTCAAATCACTTGTATCATATTATCTTGCTCAAAACTGGTAAATACACAATGCAATTGCACACACATTTGTATTTGAGAGATTTTGTGTATCATTATGATAAATCAAGATTGGAAATGAATTCACATATGCACATGGGATTCCTTATAAATCTACCTTTTGTCTTTAAAATACTTTGAAATATTTCTTGCAAAATTGTTTAGAATAATTCATTTTTTTCTTTAAAAAGAATAGTTGTTTCGCATAGCGACAATTACATGCATAATAGAAAAAATTACAATTTCTTTCAAAACCATCCAATCAAAAACACATATATATATATATTATCGACTTTCACGACGATGGTATAGTTCCCAAACCAAAATTGGAATTTTATGCCTAGCGCAAGTCCTTATCTTCATATTTTTTGTTTATTAAAAATCAACTATGCAATAAAACAATCTATTTTTCTTCCTTGATTTTCGCGATGATGGTATAAGTCTATACCTACATATTCTATGCCTAGTGCAAACCATTGTAATAATTTTTATTCCCCATTTATTTAAAATCATGAAAAAACATATGACTTAAATCATTCTGTTATACAAGTATGCTTTACAAGCAAACAAACACATTTTCATTATTTTCATGCCATTATGTCAACCTTCAATTTTGCAATGATGGTATAATTCTTAAGGAATTATTCAAAAAATTTATCACACTTAGGAATTTATTCCTAGCAAAGATCATTTTAACATTATTTCATGCATATTATTTTTATGAAAATCTGAAAACAAACCATCATCATCATCATTTGCACCATTGCGCTAAAGTCTTAAGACAGTCTCTTAAGCACTCTTTTACTTCTAACAATATTTCTATACTGGGATTAGCTTGACGACCGAGTGAGCAACGACTCCATGAAATGGTCTATAATAGTGACAATGTCCTTTGAAATTATTTTTAGAAGTCTCTTTTTATCTTTTATTTCATTACATCACATACAACCAATTTGTTACATTAGATTATTTCATTTAAAATCTTACAGAATGACATTTAAACCATAATATTTCCAATGACATGATTACATGAATCATCAAATCAATCAAATCAAACATAAAAGCATCCTACAATTACAAGACACAAGTCATATGATCAAAAATATATCTATATATATCAATAGTATATATACATCATATCATAATTGGATTGGTATGCCACAATCTGTACCTCGGCATACTCAATCCTCTATCAAAAATAATAAAACTACATATCAATCTGTACAATGTAATGTAGTACTCTAGCCTCGAGAACCCCTCAAGCTCTCAGCCTCATCTCCTCCCTCGCCCTGAGGTGGACGAGGTGGCCCCATCGCAGTATGTGTAGTACTGCGAGTCCTAGTCGTCGATCGGGACGAAGTCCTCGACAACCCGATCCTGATCGACTCTGCGATGTTAGCTAGCAGGGGTAGTCTATCCTCCTCTGGCACCAGTTGATAGTATAATGTCTAGTAAAAAGTAATTTGGGTAATAGCTCATGCTAGCTCCCCAGTGCTCGCCCCTTCACCCCGTGCCCTGAGGCGTGCAATCTCGTCTCGAAGCTGTGTCACCTCAGCTCGGTGTCATGCAGCCTCCTCCTGTAATGTTTGTACCTATGCCTAGAGACGAATCATCTCTGCTCAAATAGTCACTGTCTCGCTACTCTCCCCTGTGTCGACACCCTTACCCTTATCGAGCGATGGTGGCCTCTATCTCTATGGAGAAGGGGGTCTCTTCGCCCACCTCTCCCGCTGTCGTGGCCTCTCTTACGCATGTGGCCTCCTCAGCTCTCTCCCACTGTGACCTTGGGCTGCCTCCATAGCCGCTTGGCATCGCCTCCCTATCCAATGCATAACTACATGTATCAGACCTTGAGCCCTCATCATCCGAGGAGGGTAGATGCCTATGTACCAGGAATCGTAGCCATCTGCAACCCCTGCGTTGTCCCCATCCACTGGCTGAATTGGGGCATCGTCTGAGTCCTGACTCTAGAAGCGTTGCATGTCTGGAGCCCCACTCACTATGGTGTTATCCTGGATAGTCTAGGAAAAATCGTAATCCCTGAGAGATGGGATCTCCTGCTATAGACCGAACTATCGCAAAACTTGGTCATAGCGATGGAGCTCCACCTCCCCCCTATCCATCTGTAGCCAGCAAACTCGCCTGACACGAGCTAGCTCCTGTCCATCCTCGGCCCACCCTGGGTGCTCTCGCTAAGGCCTCCAAGTGATCTGGTCTGGGACAAGGTCATCCAGTAGTCTCCGGGACATCGGTAGGTCAATCCACCGCTATGACCCTCTCTGGAGCCACCAGTAGAAAACTCGAGGCCTCTCCCCATCAATCCCTGTCAAAGGAAGCCCTATCGGCCTCTGCACTACAATGTGCTCCTAGCACCAAACCTGTAGGAGCAATGTCATAACCAGACATCGGTCGCCCTTATACACGACCCCATGAAGGATCCTGTACAACCGGCATAGAACAAAGCTGCCCCAAGAGAATCTATAACCATGGTCTCGCATATCACAGATCACATCTACCAATACCCATGGTACCCTGCACCCGCTTTGGTGGCACAACAGAAGTCCACCAACCACTTCGGCTAAAACCTGTGTGAGTCTAGATGCACCAGGCATATAACGCAGCGCCTCAATGTTAACTCCACCCTTCTTCAAGGCGAAGCTCGGGTCACCACACAATCGTCCCATAGCATGGCCCTGATTAGCCGTAGGAGTGATCAATTGTCCTTATATGGGGATTCTCAGAATCCTCCATACATCCTCCAAAGTGGGAGTCATCTCCCCTGTCGGTAGCCAGAAACAAGAATAACCTAGATACCATATCTCTGCTAGGGCTATCAGTAGCCCCATGTCTATAAACACTTGTGGCATCTCTGCCACATGCTGTAAGTCAGCCTGTGCCAGCTGATCCCACTCTGCCTATGTAAGAGTAGCCAAGTCATCTCTCAAACCTCCATATTTCCATTCCCTGCTCTTTAGCAATCCTCTCTGCAACATAAACAACAAAACAAAACAACAAACAATCATTAAAAACAAACTCAAATGATTAAAAATGCAAATAAAATAAGTTCAATTTAATCAATTGATGATATCGTCCACTATTGGACGATATCATCCCAAATTTGAGCACAATCGTCTCCGATTTTGCAAGCCGAAATCGTCCCTAATTTGACGAAATTTTCCTCATTTCGTCGATTTCGCCCTTCGATGAAATTGGCGAACTTGAGACAATTTCGTCGAAATCGGGATGATTTCATCGAAATCGGGACGATTTCATCCCGACGATGTTGACGGACCAAAAATGGCCACGATGCTCAAAAATTAATTAAAATTCACCTAAAAAGCATGTAAAATCAAATTAAATCACTCTAAACTAAGTTTATACTCTTACCCGTAGCCCGCGTCGGACCTCTGTTGATCTGTGCGCCGTCTCCACCATTTTTGCTTCCAGAACTCTAAAACCAGTAAAAATGAATTAGGTTTTTACCCTATTTTTCTTAATTTTATTCAAAAATAATTTTGCTTTTTCGTGTTTTTACCTCAAACGTTCGATTTGGGTAAAAACACGGAGGGGGTACCATAGTAAGCTGTCATATGATTCGACCAAGAATCGTCACCTAAAAATGGGAATAATTTTTACTTTCTCGTAGATCAAGAAGAACTCATCTTTAACGCATTTTCTTCAGAAAATTCACTAAAGAGGGAGCAAAATGTAGCACCCTAAAATTGGCACAATGAAATTGTAATAATTACATTCATCCTAGTAAATAATTTAAATTCAAATTTTAACCTCCCAAACCGCCCGTTAACCGTCGGTTAATCCGTTTCCCCTTTTCCCATGCCATTTTTAGAGGTTGTTTTGACCATTTGACGATATCGTCGTCGATCAGACGATATCGCCCCAGATCTGACGATTTCGTCTAGGCTAGGACATCCAGACGATCTTGTCCCAAAACTGATTTTGCACAATTAGCTTCTGTTCCAATGGGTCTCTAATCCGGGCAGAAGCATGTCTACGTCGTTAGAGACCCTCCCCCGTTGGAGATATCCCAAATAGGGATGATCTCCAACCTCCTAACCTCCCTCCTAAGCCTATTTAATCCTAAGCCCTTCCCTTAGCACCCCCTTGGCTGATAATTCCTGTAACCCGACTTCATACGCATTAAAACATCTTAAATTCATATTTGCATTAGCTCTATACCAATTTTGTTGCAGGTACCTTAGTGTTTTTTAGCCAGAGCAAGCTTACATCGTCATCGACGATCCTATCCAGATCGGAGGTGAACCTATCGAATTAGAGATGATTTTGTACCAATGCGAGATGATTTCGACTGCAGTCAACATTGAGGCAATCAGTGCCTGAAGTTTGCATTTCTCTATCTTTTCTTTGTTGTTTTATTCTGCAAATTAGCTAGTTTATTCAATATTTGATGCTATTCTGTATTTTGGAGTTCACCCATCTAGATTAAATGCATGATTAAATCATAATTATTATCTAATTTACATAATTCATTCCTATTTCTATTGTTAAGTTTCAATTTGATATTATTGCTGTCATTCTACACTGTTTCCCTCTGTTAGGATAGTTGTATTTTCTGTATTTTGCACCTATTTCTCTATTTGCAGGTCTCTGACGAATTTTTCTGATGAATTCGTCAGAACTCAGATGATCTTGTCTGATCTTAGATTATTCTGTCGAATTCCAGATGATCCTAACTGCTTCAAGAATCAGAATCTTCATCAGACATCCATATCAGGTATTCTTCTTTTAATATTCTATAATTTCTCTATTTTTCTGTCCTATTCTGTTTTCTGTATTCATTTAATCTGCATCTTCATATAGAATAGCTTAGACGCATTTTGGTCAAACCTAAGATATGAATGCTTAAGGCTAAAACGAACACATAAAACACATTCCCAACCTAGGCGTGGAAACTGCCATTAAATGTTTCCTGGTGAACCCACCATCCGTCGAAAAATTACCAATATACGCCTCCCTTGAGAGGCGAGACCTTCGCAAGGCCTCTCAGTCCGAGGTACCGTGCCATCCTTTTCACATCCACCTTTCGGGCACGGATCCTATAGCCTGATGGTAAGGGTGTGAAAAATTTTGAGCGATACAATTGGTATGATTGTTCTGAAATTCAAATCTCATTTCATATATTTATCCACAATTTGTTTTTATTGGTAAGAGGGGTTTCAAAAGGATCTCATAACCTTTTACAAAAATATGAAGATTGGGGGAAGAGTTCTCAACCAAACAAATCTAAAGAAACAGTCCCTCAAGGGTCTATTGGAAAAAAACAACTAAAAGAGAAAAAATAATCCCATGCAGGAGTAAGAGAGAAAGCCACATGGTCAAAGAAGAGAAGTCCTTCCAGGGGTAGCAGATAAAACCTCATAGTTACACACAAATTTGCACAGGTTTTTTTGCATAGGAGAAAACCTCATAGTTACACATAAAAATAAGAAAGGTTTTCTTGCACACGAGAAAACCTCACATATTTATAAGGCCCAAAAAAATAATGAAGAAATATAGTGCAAGGCCATCCATAAACAAAACAAGACCAATCATAAATGAATTAGGATCAATTGCAAAGAAAATGGGCCCATCCAAAAACCAATATAGGTCCATCCACAAACTAGACTAGGGTAATCTACAAAATAGTAGACCATCCGTAAAACCTCCCTAAGAAAATATTAATAATTTTTATTTTGAAAAATATTTTACTGCCTAGGGAAAACACACAGTTTTGGAAGGCTTGAAATGTAGAAAACTCCACAAGACCTAATGCTAGAACACCAAAACTGAGCATATATACAAATATGGTCCATGTAAGGTCATCCACAGGCATAAAAATAGAGTAGTTGAAGGAGTTCATAATAGGCCATACGATCTCTCAATGAAAAAAGGTAAAGCATGGCCAGAAACAAACCTTGGTAAAGAAGAAACCCCCAAAATAAGAAGAATATAAAACACAACACAATGTCAATAAGCTCTCCATTGTACCAAACAAATGGCTGCCTAACCAGACCATAAATAGTTGTAGGTAGGACTATCAACAAAGTACTCGTATATCTACAAGAAATCCTAACCCTACCATGAGAGGAAAATCCATGAAACCCTTCTATAGCACAAAGTAGCACATGGTCCCCTCCAATACCAAAAAAGGAAGAGAAAAATCCATCAAAAACCCCTGGACATGAGCCCCAAATCACCATCCACAAGAATAACTCAACTATGAAAATAATCTACCAAAAATTAGCAAATGACCATCCTGGTAAGTAGATCATATGAAAATAATCTACCAAAAATCATGAATCACCAACTATGAACCATAAGAACACTCAACTGGAAACAATTGGGGCCTCCTCCAAGCCCATTAAACCTTATGTTAAGGAAAATCATTCCTCGTATCCCCTGGGGGCTAAGAATTTTTGTTCCACAGGGCCTATCCCATATGGGTATACTCCTCAAGCCAGATGAGGGGGTTTCTTTGTATCCGATGCATGCCACTAGGCTTGAACCCCCAATCTCCTACCACAAATTGAGTGAACTTTCCAGTATGGTACCTAGTGCAGAAAAAAACCTTAATTAAGTAAAATCATTCCTCGTATCCCCTAGGGGAGAGGAATTTTCATTCCACATGACTTATCCCATATGGGTATACCGCTTATTCTAGCGAGAGGGGTTTTTTGTGTATCCGATGTAGGCCGCTAGTCTTAAACCCTGAACCCCCTTTTGGGGATTGAGGGAATTTAGCAGTAAGGTACTTGGTGTGAATTAAAATTTTAGGTTAGTGTGAGAAACCCTTATGACCAACGTACAGGGCTGAGAAGTCTCCTCCAAACCATGACCTCTCATAAATTTGAGAGCTATGATTATCAATAGGGAATTTAACACATAATATTTGTGTCCCCCTTTGCATATAGAGGTTCAAAATATGGACATCCTATTCAACAAGGATAGGCTCACCTTCTCCACTTGTGCTACAAAGTGAACTATGAAAATTTTAGGTTAGTGTGAGAAATCCCTATGATGAATGTACAAGGCTGAGTAGTCTCCTCCCAACCATGACCTCTCGTAAAGTTGAGAGCTAAGTTTATCAATAGGGAATTTAACACACAACCTTTGTGTCCCAATTTACATCATAGAGGTTCGAACCATGGACCTCTTATTCAATAGGGCCAGGGTTGCCTTCTCCACTTGCGCTACAAAGATAGACCAATAAAATTTTAGGTTTATGTGAGAAATCCCTACGACCAATGCATAGGACTAAAGTAGTCTCCTCCTAACCATGACCCCTCATAAATTTGAGAGCTATGCTTATCAATAGGGAATTTAAAACACAGTATTTGTATCCCCCTTTGCATCACACAGTCTTTGTGTCCCCCTACGTTGGATACACAAAAACCACCCCGACTAGCCTGAGGGGTATACCCAAATGGGAAGGGCCCTGTGGAATGGAAATTCCTAGCCCCCAGGGGATACGAGGACTGATTTTCCATTTATTTTCACCACATACAATATTCCACCTCTTTTAATTGCTTTCTTAAGTTGAAAAGCTAATAATAAATAGGGTTGAAAAGACCCTTCCATGCTATAAATGCTTAATATTTTCTTATCTTGGTCAATATAAACCATCCATCTCTCTTGAAAATTGATTAGATAACCATGGGATTTAAGTCAATCCATCTCTTACAATGAACAACCTATTGAAAATGACATATTTAGAAATGTAGATGTTTTCTGGGTTGGTGCCCCCCATGATCTCGTTCCAACAAGTTATTTTCCACCCATTTTACCTCTCATTAATTGTTGTCATGCTATAGGTGGTGGTGGTGGTGACATCATTTGCTATCGTCTTTGAGTAAATAGTAGAGAGGCACCAAAATACACTATAATAAGATCTTGTTAAATAAAATAAAAGTGGATAAAATTAATACATATTATTAAAAAAAACACTTACCCAATGATAATATTTGTTGCTTCCCTCTAGTTTATGAAGGAAACTTGATGTAGGTGCAGGGAGGTTGGGTGTAATACTGCAAACATATGAAAAAAGAAAAAAAAATATTATAATTTCAACTAAGTAGTAATGGAAATGAATCCAAATACTCGATGTAATAAACTTACCTATCATTGGTGTGGTCTCACTAGATTCACATTGCACAATATGTGTAGGCACATGTGGACAAGAAACTAAAGGAGAATGAGTTGACCTCAACTGTTTAGGATACCTCTGTATTGGTGATGCTTTAGACCATGTGTCTTTTGAATCACCACTGGTCTCTAGCATGTGACCCCTAATAGTAGCATCCTATTTTATTCGTGTGTTGGATGCCTTATCCTACATTTAGGTGTAAAATAAAAAATAAAATATGAAAACATTTTAACATATAAATAATTATTTGATAGTGAAAATGGAATAATTACCTTCAACTCTTGGGGTGTCATGGCAATGCTTTGTAGGATTGGATGCATTACATTTAGTACACTAGAATCCTACAAATTATGAAAAAATTTATAATAAAGTCCTAAAATATAATTTACTATGTCCATCATGCTCCTTGATTTTGTTTGAATAGTATGGAACTCTATTCTAATGTGATACAAAATATATGTACACTAGTCAATTTTTTGGTGGTGAATACAACGAACCATATAGGCCAATGTCCAGAATGGAATCTCTATTCTTCCATTCAAAAATAATTTTTCTTGGAAGAAATCAAGAATTACCTTGAAATATGGGTTTGTAACAGAGGTATTCGTTAACCATATTTTGGACTTAGCCATAGAAGTTGTAAAAAAAATAGATGATAAATCACAAATTTTAAATTGTTAACTTTAAGAAAATAGAGTGACAAGAATTATACCTAACAACAATTTTGAAGATAGATGGTAGGTGATCTCTATGTAAGATTTATCATCGGTAGAAAGCACAAAATTTAGTGAAATAGGAGTGAAATCCTTATGGGGAAGACCTATCAATCTCTAGATATCAGTGGGTTTGATGGTAAAATATAATTTTCTATTATATATTATGAGATTTACCATTGCAAGATCATTGTCGTAGCCATAAATGATATTGTATAGAACATATGTATTTATCCTAAAATGGGGTATGGAAATCAAACCCTATAAAGCTACGTCAATGACCCATGAAAGTTCGTAACTAGGGGTGGTGAATAGGTCTAAAATTCTAGGGCAATTTTAGTTTTTGAATATAATTTTTTGAGAGGTTGTGGAAGTGGTGGCTATTGATAGAAGTTTTCAAAGTAAGGGAAACTTTACTCTAGAAAGGTGTGGGGTAATGGTCCCTTGTGAAGGGAAGGGTTCGCTTTGATCTAGTGTAGAAGAAAAAACCTAAAAAATAACTATCGATGCCTTTTTATAGATAGAATTGACTAGGGTGGACATGTGGCAATGGTCGACCATATGACATGTGGTAGTGTAAACCCTGGTGCACCCAGCCTGAATCTAGATATAGTTTTACATCTAATCTGCACCTAGATTTGATTTACACCTAGCCCATATCTAAACCTTTTTTGCACCTGATGAGCATCTGGATTACATTTTCCAATCAATTTATGGTTGGATCATGTTTTGCAACCGGTCTATGATTAGACACTATTTTGCAATCAATCTATGGCAGAATATTATTTTGCAATCGGTATGTGGTTGGTTAATGATTTATGATCGAATATTGTTTTGCAACTGATCTACGATTGAACCCTATTTTGTAGTCGATTTTTGATTGGACCCTATTTTGCAACCAATTTATGGTTGGGCCTTGTTTTGCACCCGATCCACATCTGGAACCTATTTTACAACCAGTTTATTTTCAAACCCTATTTTATAACTATTTTATTATTGAACCCTATTTTACAATTGATTTACATTCAGGCCTTGTTTTGCACCCAATCCACATTTGGACCTTGTTTTTCAACCGATTTACGATCAGTTCCTATTTTGCACCCAATCTACATTTAGGCCCTATTTTGTAACCGAACCATTAATTTTTTTACAACTAGACTAGAAATTCATCACTATTTTATAATTTTTTGTGAAAATTAAAGGTAATTCACCATGTCTCCTACATGAATTTGGCCAAGATTTTCCTAAATTTCAAAATTGATTCAACTTTTTTTTTATAATTAAAAGTTTGGGTTCAACCCCTTATGCATAACCCTGGTGAAGGCCATTTTGGAATGATTTTCAGGAGTAGTCTTTATTTGATTGTAACCTAAAATTTTATCCATCAAAGATAACATTTTGGATCCTACAATTAAGTCTACTATCATGTCTATGTTTGGTAGAGGGAAGTCATATTTGGGACATGTGTTATTTATGTCTTTAAAGTATATAAATTTATGGATCCTTCTTTATTAGAAATAGGGACGATGTTGAGGAACCAATCTGAATATTCTATGGATTTTATGAAGCCCACATCTAATAGTTTTTGGAGTTCATCCTTAACTAAAAGAGCAATTTTGGGATGCATTTTCCTCAATTTTTGTTTCATTGGTTTGGTGTATAGATTCACAACAAGGTGGTGAACTACTAGTGAGGTTTCAAGATCAAGCATGTCATATATCCAAGAAAATATATCATGCAATTCATTTAAGAGGTTCATATATTCAGTTTGATCATCTTGGCATAGCAACTTTCTTAGTTTAAGGACTCGAGGGTTTTTGTTTGGTGCCAATGTTGATGCCTATTTTTTTTTAATTAATGTTTGTGATTCATCCTCAAAGTGAGGAGGTAAAACTAATATCCCTGAGTTTTTAGCTCTTGTGCATCTAATAATGCTTTTTCTTATTCCAGGTAGTTGTGCAAAATCCAAATTGAAGATCTACTTAAGATATTCTTCAATGTGATCTTGATCATTAGATTCTTGTATGTTGCTCTTCTTTTTATTTGATATGGAATCAAAATGAACAATTATTAGCATGTTTATGCTAGCAAAATGTATGGTTTTGTGAGGTGTTTCATTGAGAAGTGACCATAGATATTTCTCATCTTCATCATCCCATTAGGAACCATGTAAATACTTAGTGTAATTCTCTTCATCATATTCTTTTAATAAAGGTGATCATTCATTTTTGTTGGGGATGTATCCAATCCCACATCATCCTAGCGAGGGTTCAACCTCTAAAGGTTCTTTTATACCTTATTCAAAATGACCTAAGCCTTTTCCTTCATAACCCATGTTGACTAATATTTATTTTGATATGGAAAGCATAGGTGACATGTAACATGATGCATATGTGTTGGAAATATTGAGTTGTCATTGATGTCAAAGGGTGCATGGTATTCAAGGCAGAAATATTCTTCAAGGGTGTGAAGTTGACAAGGTTGGACAATATATCAATTGTGTCAATAATGGAATACTGTGAATAGCAAACAATGGATAATTATTCAAGGTAAGGTATATCGTAAAGCAAAGGAAAATATTTTTCAAGCAAAGGATTATAATATTTAAATATCATATTTAAATATTATAAAGATAATATTATAAGAGGGACAAAGATTTAAAATTTGCATGGACAAGAATAAGGATAAAGGTTTAAAAAGTTGCTTGGAACAAAAAGGTTTAAATATCATAAGAGAGGGATAAAATTTTAAAATGATAAATATATATTTTATTTAAATTCTAAATTTAAATATTATAAACAAAAGATCACCATAAATTGAAAATAAATTAAGCCGACCTTTCAAAGAGAAATCGAAGAAAATGGAAAGAATATATAAACATGACATTATTAAACCTTTGTGTGAAATGAAAAATCACAATTGGAAATCCATCATCGTGCATGCAAACGGCATGAAGAAAACGCACAGGAGAAGATAGAAAAAATCAAGGCAAAGATATACAAAGAGAAATATTATTGTGTGTGTCTAAGGTTTCATTCACTACGATAGCCCAGTTGGTAGTGTGGCTTTACATGGAGTGCTGCTAGGCAGGAGGTCATGGGATCGAATCTGGTCAATATCATTTTTTGTTGAGTTTTGTTGAACAAGGAAGACTTGGATAAATATCACTACGAGCACCTTTGTTTTTTACTGCTAAGGTAGCCTAACTAGTTGTTGGCTTTACGTGGAGTATTTCTAGGTAGGATGTCATGGGATTGAATCAGGTCGATGCCATTTTTGATGAGGTTTTATTGTTGATAAAAGCACAAGGACACGGATATATTGGGTGTATCTCTTTTGGTCTTATTTGTCGTGGCAGCATAGTTGGTCACAAAGCGCTTGAGAAAGCATTGCATTTCGTGATGTCAAGGGTTCGATTCTAAGCTATGCAAAGGTATTAAATATTTTATTAAATTTTATTTTGAAGGAAAAATAAAGGTCAAGGTGTTAACATAAGAAATTGTGATTTTTGCAAATTAGAAAAGAGAGTTATAAGGTGTATGGTGGTCAAGTTTATTTGTATTTTTTCATGTTAGAAAAAATAAGAAATAAGGTGTAATTGTGATTAATGTTATATTGTATTTGGCATATTATAAAAAGGGGATATAATTTATTTTTTGTATTAATAAAGCTTTATTTTGAGAGTTTCAAAAAGGGAGATATAAGGTATTATTATTTTTAAGCTTTATTATGCACATTTTTTATAAGGGTTTTTAATGTGAATGATTTTATATCTATTCAAGAAAAAAAAGATTATGCTAACTATTTATGAAGTGGCAAAAGAAAAGAAAATTATTTTTGTCAATACTGGCACATGCAAAAGAAGACTATCATCATTGAGGCAGATTTAGAGGTATAGTGATTTAATTCCTTTCTCAAGGTGGTTTTATTTAAGGAAAATATTTTTATTGTCATATGGTTGGAGACATAAGGAATTATTGGTTGTGCATTATTTTTTATTGAAATTGGAAATAAATGGGCAAGAGTAATGGATCAGATTTGAGAACAAACTTGTGCATTGGTTTTGATTGAAATTGAAAATAAATATGCAAAATTTATAGATCAGATTTGTGAGCAAACTTGTGCATCGATTATGCTTGAAATTGGGAGTAAATATGCAAGGGTTATAGATCATATTTGAGAAGCAAATTTGTGCATTATTCATGATTTATTTTGGGAGTAGATGAAAAGGACATATTTATGCACTATGATTTATTTGAAGGAAAGGTGAAAATTAGTAATTACCAAGTCAGTTATCAAGCGCTAGACTAAAACTACCTTTTTATGTAATAAATGTGAGACATGTGAAAGCTACAGACTTATTGAATGTGAAGAACATATTGGGTATTTGTTAGTGCATATCATTATCTATATGTTCATGAAGATAAAAGAATTTTGCGTAGAATATGTTTGAATTACTTTAGCTAAGGAAAGCACATTGAAAAATAGGTAAAGAACTTGATGACATAATTATGCCAAATTTGGGAATAGATGAGCATTATTTTGTATGTAAGATTTAGGAATAGATGAGCATTATTTGGTTCATATTTGAGCAGTATCTAAAGCAAATTTAAGTAGGGTTTTGTGAGTAGGTTTGAGTAGGTGTTGTGAGAAAATTTAAGAGAATATTTGAGCAGGTTGTGTGAGCATATTTGAGTAGGTTTTGGAGCAGATGTGAGCAGTATTTATGAGTAGGTTATGGAGTTGAGTTAATAAGAGTGATGATCAGGATTTATGAGAAGGTTATAGAGATTATTTGAGAAAAATTATGAGAAGGATTTGTGAGTAGGTTATGGAGCTTATTTGAGCAGGATTTGTGAGTAGATTTGAGAGAATACCAAAGAATAGGGGATTGGTGTCTTCTTTGGAGTGGTGTCCAAAAAACCAGATCAAAGGGGATTGGTGTCTCATGTGGAGTGGTGTTCACAAAATCATATCAGAGAGGATTGGTGTCTCCTATGGAGTTGTGTCCATAGAACTAGAACAAAGTGGAGTGGTGTCCACATAACTAGAATAGAGTGGAGTGGTGTCTACAGAACAAGAACAAAGTGGAGTGGTATCCACAGAACCATAACAGAGTAGAGTGGTGTCCACAAAACTATAATAGAGTGGAGTGGTGTCCACAAAATCAAAACATATTAGAGTGGTATCCATAGAACCAGAATAGATTAGAGTGGTGTCAATAAACTTGAGAGGTGATTGGTATCTCCTATGGATTGGTGTCCATGAAAATTGTAATAGGGGATTGGTATCTCCTGTGGGTTGGAGCTCATGATATTGTTGAGAAATTTATAAGCAATATTTCTCCATGGATGTAGCCCACATTGTATGAACCATGTTAAATAGGTGTCTCTTATGTGTATGGTTATTTGTGCATTATTTCATTACTATAATAATATTATTGTTGTTATCATTTGGAAAGAAAAGTAAAATTTTATCTTATACTATTCACCCCCCTCTAAGTATAAACTTGTGTTCTTCAATTAGTATCAGAGCAGGTTCCTTCATGAAATCCTAACAACTTGAAGAAATATCTTACAAGAACACACATGGATAAGAAGATAAAATAAAATGTTCATGTTGTAGAAGATTTAAAAAGTGAAGAGAAATCCACAGTTGACATAGAAGAGGAACTTATTGTTGCTCTTGAAGAGTTGAAAAGGGTTATAAATAAGAACTCAATATTGAAGGCTCAAGTCCAAGAGGATGAGAATATAAAGGTAAAGTTGTCTCAATAACTCATTGACTTGAAAGTTAAAGTTGAAGAGGTAAAGCAAATTGAAAAAGGGATGGCTAAGAAGTTAAAGGCAAAGGAGTTGGAATGTGAAAAAATACAACATGAGGTTATCTCTCTAAGGATGGAAGTTGAAAATCTAAGGACACATTACAACAAAATATGAGGTTTGATAAAAGCACAAAAATATTGCATGATATTTATTTTGGTAGGTTAAATTTATATTAAAGTGGGTTTTTATCAAGGGACCCAAAACCTAATTACAAGTCATCATAATTTAACAGGAAAAACCCAAGGATGGACATCAGGATAGGTATGAGGAAATCCATTAGGAAAACCTTTAGGAAGGAAATATGAAAGCCTTCAAGAAGGAATAGAGGAAAACACCCAGGAAGTGGGAAACTACAATTTGAAATATTAGTCTAGCAGGAAATTGCAATTTGAAATACTCGTCTAGTAGGAAACTACAATTTGAAATGCCCAAGAAGCAGGAAACTACAATTTGAAATGCACAGGAAGTGGGAAACTACCTAGGAAGTAGGAAAACACCCAAGAAGTTGGAAACTATAATTTGAAACACCCAAGAAGTGGAAAACTACAATTTGAAATGTCTAGGAAGCAGGAAACTGTAATTTGAAATACCCAGGAAGCGGGAAACTATAATTTGAAATGCTTAGGAAGTGGGAAACTACAATTTGAAATGCTCAATAAGCAAGAAACTATCTAGGAAGTGGAAAACTAAAATTTGAAATACCCGCCTAGCGAGAAATAGAAAGGGCAAAAAATATAAATAAACATTTCCACCTGAAAATAAATTTGAAAAACTCCAAAGGTGGGAAAAGTAAATAGGTACCAACCCACATAGGGGAAACTAGAAACTAGGAGAATTCATCATCCCATGTAGGGGAAAACCAACATTTATGAAAAAACCACCCTACACTAGAGGGTGGAGTAGTGAGACTACAAATACATCAAATCTCACCCAAGAAAGGATGGGAAACAAACAGGGATGCCAAAATATCAAGCAAACTGAGAAGAAGCCACATCCCTCACAATCTTGGAAAGTGGAACAACAATCTGAGGATCTCCATAGACCACAAAATCCTCTTGCAGTGAAGAAAGGAGCCATCAAATATGTCAGTCAAGTAGAGGAAGTAGTAGATGCATAATAACAAACCGTAGAAAAGAGATAGGAAAGTTCCCAATGAACCCAAACGGAAGGAGTCACAGGGAAACCTAGTTGCAGGTATTAGAAACAAGTCATCCCAGATAGAGAGGATGTAGCCAAAAATCCTAGATAACCTTTAGTATCATCGATGAATAGATTCAAGGAAACAGATGAGGAAATCCTACAGGAACACAACAGTAAGTAAACCAAAGGCCCCAAAGCAAGGCCACAAAAAATGCTAAAATCCCACTAAACACACAGCACTGAATCCAAAGAGTAGAGTCACAGTAGAAATCACATGGTCCCCCTAAAGACCAAAAAGGATGCTATGAAAAACTACTCATGAAGCCACTCTCCCACAACCACAATAGTTCGTAACTGAAGAACCACAAACATCTAGCATCAAGAAGACACCTGCAAAATCCTAGGAAAAAATAAAAACTCCAAGGAAAGAAATCCCTGAAGCAACCCAAAAAACCTAGGGGATGTCCCAAGTAAAAACCTAAAGCTATTCCAGAACCCAGACACTAGAAGAAAAACCCACCAAAGGGTAAGGAAAGGGGTAGACAAATGGATAAGTGACCTCCCACCCCAAGGAGATCATCTGCAACACCATCTTGCCAAGGAGGAAGGGTTAAGGAAGTTCCATGGAAACTAGGATAGGAACAGAGGCTTAGGATAGGGCCAGGAAGGGTTGCAGGAAAGTGGATTAGGACTTCCTATGGAAGTCACCTACATAGCCCTTGCCACTTCTACATGACTCTTCAAAATATTGGATGATATTATCAAAGCACAAAGATATCCATTTATGAATACTAGACTTGGTTTTGAAGAAGATCAAGAAAACAGAAGGGAGAGTCAAGCTCAAAAGAAAAAGAGGCATCAAATAAAATGATTGAAGAGGAACCTGTAGAAGTGGAAGCATAAATGAGGAAGAAAACAATGCACCATCGAGGAACAAAGTCCATCACAATAACAACAAAGAGATAACCATCCAATAATATCCTCCAAGGCAATCAGACGGGATTCAACATCTTTTTTATGGTTATTATTTTTCATGTAACCATTTTGGTCATAAAGCTGTAAATTGTAGGGTCCATGCTATGAATTATTTTGGCTTCACCAAGAGGAATTTTAATTCATTTGTACCTCCTATGGACTAAAACATCAAATGTTACAAATGTAATGATTTTGTGCATACAACTAGATGGTGTAGAATAATTTTCCTTAAAATTCTGAAGTCAAGCAAAAAGGAGAATGGTCAAAAAGTTTAGAAGGGTATGTCCTCAAAAGTTTGGAAAAATAAAATTGAAAAAGAAGAGGAGCATAGCAATTTGGGAGTTTCACTCACATCTCAAAATTGATCACCTCAAGACAAGGAGGTTATGAGAGGTATGTGTTTAGTGATTGATATTACAATACCCAAGGAGCCCTTTGCCATTGATGTCAAAGGGGGAGAGTTTTTAGTAAGGGGGAGCAGCTAGATAAGGGGAGCAATTTGTGATCATATTGCAATACAAGACAATTTAATAATAGGGTTGCCATCATTGAAAAAGGGGGAGATTGTTGGAAATATTGAGTTATCATTGATGTCAAAGGGTGCATGGTATTCAAGGCAAAAATATTCTTTAAGGGTGTGAATTTGACAAGGTTGGACAATATATCAATTGTGTCAAGAATGGACTATTGTGAATAGCAAACAATGGATAATTATTCAAGGCAAGGTATATCTCAAAGCAAAGGTAAATAATTTTCAATCAAAGGATTATAATATTTAAATTTCATATTTAAATGTTATAAAGAGAATATAATAAGAGGGACAATGTTTTAAAAGTTTCTTGGACAAAAATAAGGATAAAGGTTTAAAAAGTTGCTTGGGACAAAAAGGTTTAAATATCAAGGGACAAAGTTTTAAAAAGATAAATATTTATAATATTTAAATTCTAAATTTAAATATTATAAACAAAAGAGTTTTAAAAATAAAAAGGTACCAAAAATTGAAAATAAATTAATTTGACCTTTAAAAATAAAATCGAAGGAAATGGAAAGCATATATATACATGGCATTATTAAACCTTTGTTTGGAATGAAAAATCACAATTGGAAATCCATCATAGTGCATGCGAATGACGAGAAGAAAAAATAGAGGAGAAGAAAACAAAAATCAAGGTAGAGATAGATAAAGAGAAATATCATTGTGTGCACCTGAGGTTTCATTAATTGGGATAGCCCAGTTGGTAGTGTGCCTTTGCAAGAAGTGTTGTTGGGAAAGAGGTCAGAAGATTGAATCTAGTCAATGCCATTTTTTATTGAGTTTTGTTGAACAAGGAAGACTTGGATAAATATCACTACAAGTGCCTTTGGTTTTGACTATTGAGGTAGCCCAACTAGTTTTTTGCTTTGCGTGGAGTGTTTTTGGATAGGAGGTCATAGGGTTAAACCAGGTCAACACCATTTTTGATGAGGTTTTGTTGTTGATAAAATCACAAGGACACGGATATATATATAGTGACTCCCTTTTGGTCTTAGCTATCATGGTAGAACAACTGGTCACAAAGTGCTTGGAAAAGTGTTGCATTTCATGAGGTCAAGGGTTCGATTCTCATCTACGCAAAGGTATTAAATTTTTTATTAAATTTGATTTTGAAGGAAAAATAAAGGTCAAGGTGTTAGCATAAGAAATTGTGATTTTTGTAAATTATAAAAGGGAGTTATAAGGTGTATGTTAGTCAAGTTTATTTGTATTTTTGCATGTTAGAAAAAAGAAGAAATAAGGTGTAATTGTGATTAATGTTATATTGTATTTGACATATTATAAAAAGGGGATATAAGGTTTTTTGTTATTAATAAAGCTTTATTTTGAGAGTTTCAAAAAGGGAGATATAAGGTGTTATTATTTTTAATATTTATTATGCACATTTTTTATAACGGTTTTTAATGTGAATGATTTGATATCTATTCAAGATAAAATAGATTATGCACCATTTTTGAAGTGGAAAAAGAAAAGAAAATAATTTTTTTCAAGACAGGCACATGTAAAAGAAGACTATCTTCAGACACGAAAATCATGTAAATTAGATAATACTATTAATGCACCACTCTTATCGACATCATATGGCCCCATTGGGCAAACCTAAAGGGTTAATTAGGGATCCCAACCACTTTTTGGAAGGTTTCCCCCACTTTTGGGAGGTTTTGGACCATGTACCCATGACCATCCCACCCAAGGACGGTCACAGTTTATGACCGTACCACCCAAGGATGGCCACCAACAACCATCCTTGGGTGGAATGACCATGAACCATACCCTTCAAAATTCAAATGGTGGGATAAATGGCAATCAATTCCTACCACTTATCTCACCCAATCACTCAAAATTGATTAGGAGGTTGTCATGGACATCAGGACCTGCAAATTAGAGGTCCAAATGGGTAGCCTCTTCTAGCATGTGCATGGCAATGGAATTGACAAGTGGTGGCACTTACCTTGCATGCCATAACTTACCCATTTTCCTCATTTTCCCTATTTGGGCTATAAATTTAGGTGCTTCCACCCAATTTTAGAGAGATAATTTCAACTATTGACCACGAAGTGCTACCAATATTTGTCTATATTTTTGCCCAAGTATTTTCCTTGAAAACCTCTTCAATCAAAGGTTCTTTCAGGGGCATCCCAAAATACGTTAATCAATTCCAAAACCTATCAAATATAATATTAATTTGACCAAATTTTATGACAACACATTTAGGAGATTTCTAAACCAGAACCTCTTGAAATTGGTGGCAAAAATTACCTAGTTTTGTGATCATCCCTACCAAAGATGGATAACAGTCCTAGTTTTACTTTCCAGGTATGGCCATGAAATGGATAAAAATTTTGATACAATTTTATCATATATGAATTCTAAATCATTAGAATAGCCTTATACTCAATTTTGGTTAAGTTTTGAATAGATTTGATGGGTCAATTTATGTTTTTGTAATTTCAGTCTTAGTTGTTCCTGTGAGGAATGACCATAGGTTATGATCATAATTCCACTTTAATTTATGCTTATATCCTTCCAAAATCATCTCAATAACATCATATTAAATTTTCAAGTCATTTGGAGTTATTTAGATTTGTCGAAATAAGTTTTACCTTCTTTATTGCATACTTTTCAAGGTTTTGATTATCAAACGCATATGCTATTAAAAAATTTAAATCTCTTGTGTGTAGGTGCAGGTATTCTATGTATGAGGGAGGAGCTAAGGAGTAAAATAAAATAATCCCAATATTAGCTCTCAATTGTGGGTTGCGAGAAGAACATTGAAGCACACCATTAAGCTCATGGAGGGATTTAATCCCTGGTAATTTGTAATCTGAAATGTATCAAATTAAGAAGCCCTCAAAGGGGATATATTGTAACCTTTTGAATTGATGAATTTATAAATACAAGGATAAACCCCCTCTTTTTACTTCAAATCATTCGTCATTTCAATAACTTACTTTATTTTACCTCTTTTGCATCTTTCGTTTGCATGCTTTCTTAGAAACACTAGATATCATTTCGGTTCAATCCTTTAGGTGAGCCATTTTTCATGCTTCTTCAGTGGTGATCATGATGGGACCTTTGTCCCTTGTCCCCTTTCATTTTTATCACTTTTGACCTCCTTTTGTGTTTTTTAGATTGCAAGTTCTAGTTGTTCTGAGCAGAAATGACCCCTAAATTCCTAGTTGGATCTGCAAGGGAAGATCACTATAAACGTTCTATCCAGGGATGGCCTCCAAATTTGCAGCTGTCCCACCCAGGGTCAGCCACAAAACCAGGGGTTTTCTAAAGAAATTTCCAAAAATAGCAACTTTTAGAATAGAAAAGGTAAACTTCTAAACCTTCAATTTGCATCTAGGTTGTTTAAAAAGGCTTAAATTTTAGTTTTTCTTGTATTTTGTATGCGATTAAAAGGTAGGTTTTCCATTTCTAAATTTTGCATTAACAAATCAAATAAAAACATGAAAAGAACAACCTTTATAAATGTATTTGTCTGGTTTTCCTGCGTGTGACCTACCTAAGGGTTAGGTTTTTTATTTAGGTTACAAATTTGTAGTTTCCTTTTCTATATATGCTTATGATTCTAAAAGTAAAATGCTATTTCATGCATTTAGTGAACAATCATTGAATGATATCTTGTTTTATTTCAATTATTTTAAAATTAAGCACACACACCATGTTTTTTTAAATGTTAGTGAGTTGGAATTCATCCTCAACCACTAATAGATTTGAACGATCGTGGGTTTCATATCCATCTGTTGGATCAAATCCTATGTACCCTATTTTTTGCCAAGGCCAGCTCCAAGAACCATCTTAGTCATGGAAAATTTCATGTATTCCTCTTCGGAGGGTGGATCTCTTCCCATGATCAATATGGGTGAGGACTGGTAGGACATATGCTTCCTGATCGGGTATGGGCTTCATATCCATACTTTGGTTGGTTCATGTGATCAAACTTTCATTGTCAATTGTCGAGATACAAGTGTATAGGTGAAATCCCTTTAATAATTGAGATTTACATCAACAAAACTTCAAAACACATGAAAGATATTCTTTATAAAAGCAACAAACCAAAAATACATCAAATAGTTTAGGAACACATAATATTTAAAAGAGATAATTACATTATCTACTTGTGTGCTTCTTTGATCATTCGATTGTGTGTTTATAAAATTTAAAAGAGATAATCACCTTGTCTACTTTGTGTGTTTTGTTTGGGTTATCAACATACTTCAAATTCTAATTTTTTATTCTGCATCCAATGGATCAATAATCGTGCAAATCAGAGCTATAACGAAGAAGTTATGTTGGTCTTATGATTACTTTATTTTTTAGTGATTTTAAAGCCAAAAATAGTCAAAATTGCACTAAAATGGTCGTAAAATGCCCTAGACAATCCCAAAATTTGACAATTTTGTTTTTTTGTATTAGTTAGCATCTTTTGTACCTCTCACAAAAATTTTGAGTCCTATATATTTATTGCCCAAAATTTCCCAAAATATTCCTAGAATTGGGCATTTTCCCACGAGCCCCGATTAGCCAGATATTCCAAAATTACAAATTTAGACTAGGAAGTCAAAATTTGGAGTCCTAGTCCATTGCAATCAGCTCATTGCACTGATCATTCTGGTATATAACATCCATAACATTTTTGGAAGTCAAAATTTTCTTTAGTGTGGGTTTCCTTCAGGGTTTGCCTAGTCAACACATCATGACAACTACGCATAGTCGAGCTCAATCATGAGCCAACAAAGTAGAAAACTTAAGGAAATGCCCTAAGAATTGTTATTATAGGTATGAGGATCTCCTCATTCCTACATGATACCCTGACAATAGTTTCCTTCATTACTCTCCTAAGGATCTCCTCATTTCTGCACGGTGCCTTGATAGTAGTCGCATTCGTGACTCTTTTGAGGATCTCATCATGCCTATGTGATGCATAGAAATTCATTGTGATATCAATACCTCACACAAAGGACCTAACTACTAAGGTACTTCTACTAGGAGAACACCAATGGGTTCCACATATGATCAAAGGGATTATTCGGTTAGCCAACATCGATTCTAAGCTCAAACCAGAGATAATCAGCCTACCAAGAGGCCTAGTAGGGAAGTCTACACTCCCTATTCACCACCTAGAACTCCCATACAACAAGTGGTAACAAGCTAGAGTAGGCCTATACAAATTTTGCATACATCATCATCCAACATGACCATGGGAGAGTTAATACAAAAATCCCCCAAGCATTGGAAAACTCTCATGGAGGTTTTAAATTCAATCAAGTTACAACCTCATGATCTTGATGCTTTCACTAAATTTATGGGATACATACAAATGCATTAAGATCTTGTTATATCCTTTAAAAATTAGGATATGAAACCTAGGTTTTCCAATTTTCCAGACTCTCCTTTGCACATCATTGGGTGCATCAACATGATCCCCTATAAGTGAGTGTTGGTTGACACAGGTTCCACAATAAACATTATTACCACAAGTGCACTGAAATATCTCAACATCCCATCTTCACACATTGTGAAATCCATGTTCACCTTGAAAGTATTTAATGATGATTTGTCCTCCACTATGGGTACGATAATCCTACCCATTCAAGTTGGACAAAATACTATGCATACATTGTTCTACATATTCGAAGGTGAAATACAATACAACATATTGTTAGGAATACCTTAGATGAGATACTTGGAGTGCATCCCCTCCATTGTGCACCAATACCTCAAATACATTCATGAAGTTAAGGTCCATGTGGTTGATGCTGACCCAGACCCCTTCAAGTATTACAACACATGATTTTACTCATCCATACACACCTTTGGGTACTAAACCCAACAAATTGATCCAAAGTCCAGATTCAACCTCATAGTTAGTCATGAAGATACCTTGACCACCACCGCTAGTACCATCATTTATTTCTTCAAGAGAGGAAGATTCAAAAGAGCCAACTAAAAAGGCTCCCATAGCTATCCTCAATATATTAGTAGAATACATTCCCACTCCTACCAACAATGATGAATCCATAGTTGATATCAATGAGTTAGATCATATCATACCATCTTCCTCCACCACACTTGAGTATTCATTTCACTTGATCAATCCAGAACTCAATGAGTGCATAGTACATAATTTTACATGCCCACCTATCATTGAGTTGATCAAGGACCTAGGTCATCCTCTTGCTAAGTTGCCACCCATTGATAGCATTTTTGATGCACCCCGTAAATATACGGTCCAAGAAGATCACCTTAGATAATTTGATGAGGCAGCCATAACTTATCCAAAGGCAAATATATTTTCTCATGAGTTTGTGGGAATGATGAATGTGATGATAGAGAACCAAAACCCTTTGAATACATTTATGCCACTTGTGACTCCATCCAACATCCCATCCATACCACAAGAGATACCATTTATGGATTCAATCACACCTACTCCATATCATTCAACATATTCACAAAATCAATAATAGGTGTACCCCCTACAACAAAGTGGGGGTAATCTAGCTATCACAATTGAATACTCTGAGGTGGAACAAGAGCATGAGCTAAATGAAGAACAAGAGCATGTGGATATATTTACTAGCCATTATCATCATGCACCATTCACATCTACTCAAATAAGCTTGGATAGGCTAGCTAATATTGAGTTACAAGTGATTCACCAACATAATGATTTACAATAGATCTTGAATCAACTCACAAGCATGGAGTTATGATTAAGTCATCCAAAACCTCAACCTCCTAATCATCAGGAACAACCTCCTCCTATGCATTCCAAGGTTAAATATCAATAGAATATGAGGCAAAGGCAAGAATGCCATCAACATCGCACGTTTACTCATTTTTCAAAATCCTTAGCATCGATCTTCAATTGATTATATGAGGCATAAGCAATCATGCTTCTTGAGATTCATTCATTGAAACCTAATAAGTGTAGATCAAAGTCGCATAGGCAAAACACATATTGTGTTTACCATCAACAAAGTGGTCATGACATCTAGACATGTTACCCCTTTATATATTTAGTTTAGGATATGATCAAGAGGTAAGAGCTTCCCATGGGTAAGACTTTTTCTCCAAGCAACCAACCAATAAGAGTCTTCTAAGATCCCTTGCCCACACAAAGTAAACACAACACCTACCAATCAAGAAGGGTAACCTAAATAGGTGACTGATGCATACAACCCCATCTTTGCATAAAGTGAAGCAATCATTTTCACCACATTTAGAGCATCAACATCACACCTGGACTCCATTATCTGAGCCCATATCAACCAATTTTTACAACCTGCAAGAAACAAAGACAATCATCTTGCCAAATGTACTCCTGGTCAACCCAAATAGGTTTAAATCTAGATGATATAGATAGGGTAAATTTTACCTCTATCATCGAATAAAATAGTATGACATTAGCGATTATCATACTTTTAGACATGTGGTCCAAGATCTTATCGATAGAGAAGCTTTATCCACAAGCGGCTCACTCATTTTACCCCATCAAGATAGTGGGATTACCCAGAATTCCTAGCCACAATAAGGGGAGTCAATTTCTATCACTCCTCCTAGCCAAGCCAAGAATATTGCATCAATCATAATACATACTAGGAGTATCCAAGGTGTTACACCTTCCCCACTATTTACATCATAAGAAATGAAGCAAATTGAGGATTCTAAAGGTATTGCACATTCCTCACTTCCTTTGATCACCATAAATGCTAGGGGTACTAAGGTATCGTACCTACCTCCTAAATTCATAAAGTAATCAAAGTTACAAAAATCCCCAAAGGTATCTATAAACACTTTGGTCACCCTAAAACATCCCTAGGTGGTCTACGATCATCTAGGTCAACCTAAAATACCCCTAGATAGTCTACGATCATCTAGGTCAACCCAAAATGCTCCTAGGTGATCTACGACCATCTAGATCAACCCAAAATGCTCTTAGGTGGTCTACGACCATCTAGATCAACCCAAAACACTTTGAAGTAGTCTACAACTATCTAGGTCAACCTAAAATGCACCTAGAAGGTCTAAAACCATCTAGGTCAACCTAAAATACCCTTAGGCGGTCTACGACTATCTAGGTCAACCTAAAACACCCCTCAATGGTCTACGACTGTCTAGGTCAATCTAAAATGCTCCTAGACATTCTACGACCATTTAGGTCACCCTAAAAATATCCCTAGGTGGTCTATAACCACCTAGGTCACCCAAAAATACTCCTAGGTGGTCTACGACCATCTAGGTCACCCTAAAACACCCCTAGGCGGTCTATGACCATCTAGGTCAACCTAAAATACCCCTAGGTGGTCTACGACCATATAGGTCAAATGCCCCTAGGCGGTCTATGACCATATAGGTCAATCTAAAATACCCCTAGCTGGTCTATGATCATCTAGGTCATCCTAAAACACCCCTAGGTGGTCTATGACTTTCTAGGTCAATCTAAAATGTCCCTAGGTGGTCTACGATCATCTAGGTCAACCTAAAACACCCCTAGGTAGTATACAATTATTTAGGTTAACCTAAAACACCCGTAGGTGGTCTACGAACATTTAGGTCTACCTAAAATACTCCTAGGTGGTCTACAATCATTTAGGTCAACCTAAAATGTTCCTAGGTAGTCTACGATCATCTAGGTCACTCTAAAATACTCATATATGATCTACAATCATCTAGGTCACCCTAAAACACCCCTAAGCGATCTACGACCATCTAGGTCACCCTAAAATGCTCCTAGGTGGTGTACGACCATCTAGGTCACCATAAAATGTTCCTAGGTGATCTATGACCATCTAGGTCACCCCAAAATACCCCAAAGGTATCTATAAACCCTTTGGTCACCCAAAAGCCCCAATAGCATCCCCTAAGCCCATTGTTCAAATTGCATATACATATATATCTCAAAAATACAAAAACATCATTAAAATCTAAAAAACACAAGAATATTGCATTGCATTGCATTTCAATTGCATTAGGAATTATAACATCAATTGCATTAAGCATATCCATCATTGTATTGTGCATTTTTAAAATTTGATCGTACATGTCTAACACCAAGTATGTACACTAGACATATATTAAAATCAATGTTACAAGTCAGTTTTAACACCTGTTTACATTACATTTATCATTTCCATATACACTCCATACTGTGTGTTTGTTTCCCTTCCCTTAGCCATTGTTCATAAGGCATCCTTAGGTTTTTTGATCACTCAGTCGTATCTAGTTTTCTTTTTAGATTTTGTAGAAATCTATCATAATTTTTAGAAGTTAGAATCCTATTTAGATTGTACCTTCTATACATCAAAACCCCAACATAGTTTCACATTAATAAATCCAATTTTAGCAGAAGGAAATATGAAACTACATAGTGGTATAGGTTACCTTAAGCAAAAATTTTACCTTGTCCATCCCCTTGTGCGAATGGTTCAAAGATACTAAGAATTAACAAAAGGACAAGTTCCTCCATACCCAAATAATTAAAATTCCTTGCTTCACATCAAAATCAGGGCAAGTATCCTAAGAGAAAAGTAAACAGTGGTTATTACCACTTAATGATATGCAAAATAAAAAGTGGTTTCACCATTAGCATAAATAAAAATAAATGATGGTTCTCACCACTATCAAATCCATTTCTCACCAAACAAAAATGAGTAACTCCCTTGGACAATTCATAATCAAAAGAAAATAAGGGAGTATTAAACTTGAATCCCTGAAATTCTCAACATTAGAGAACCATAAGGTGATCCTCATTATAGGTTGGGTGGCATCAAGCCCACCTAGAAATGGTGGTATCCTTATGCATGATGATATGTCTGTCACATAAGTGACTTACTTTTGTACAGACCAATGTATGCATTAGGATGAGCTAGATTTTTGTAGCCTATATTTCCTAGTGGTCTAATCCAACTAAGTACAAAATTCAAGATAATGATACTCATAGGATGATCTTCAGTATATATGAGATGAATCAATCCTATTTGGAACTGGGGTATCTTTATGCATCATCATAGTAATGAACTCACATGCACACACAGGGATATTGAATATTTTTTTATATTAGTAGATTTATACTTTGTTACAAAGTCTTGCATAGTTATTATACAACTTTTGATTAGGTAACTAGAGTGATTGAGTCTCCTAAAAATCCCAAACATATCATCTAACATTATACTATTCATTCCATATCACATCATGTTGTCACATGTTAGTCAAGTTACATTTAAACAAGCCATTACATAGTGTCATGATAACGAAAATGCTAAGATAAATTTTGTACAATCTAGGGTGCTAGCATCTAGTGAGTCAACTAGTATTCATCATTCATCATATAGATTAACAAATCATCCATTTCATTATGCATACACACATTTACATATCATCAAATCATATCATATTACAAATACATGCATACGTGATAGGCATCTATCAAATCATCATAAAAGCAAACATAAGCATTTCATACATTTCATAAATCAAAAAGTAAACTCATGATGACAACAGAAAAACTCATATATAAATATGTATGGGACCAAAAGATACATCATAATCCAAAATTGCCTGTGGGCCGCAATCAAGTGGGTCCTCAGACCTCACACTCCTAAAATCCTAAAATCAACAAAAAATCAGATAAATAAAAATCTCAAGGAAGCCTCGTACCCATTTATATACCCTATACACTTGGCGGTTGTAGCGACTTGCGCTCCATGCAATCCGACAAGATGAGTAAAATACTATAAGGCTACTTAGTCGAACTGAAATGTATTCACTTCAATCCCCAAGAAGGTCATTTAAACTAGATTATTCCATGAGAATGAGGTATTCATTTCCTTTATTCTATGAAATCTCATCAAAAATATATATATTTTTTAATAATTGAAACATCAAAAAACCCTACAAAAATAGCTAAAAAGGATAAAAAACAGGGCCAAAAACCCACCAAAAATAAGTAAAAAATGGTTAAAATTAACAAGGGATCAATATTGAATCCAAATTATTTATTTATCCTCTAAAAATTCTTTATTTCACTCCCCAAAAATGCCATTATGGCTGGACCACTCCACGGGAATGAAGTATTTAGTCTTTTGCTTCCATGAAAAATCATCAAAACGATCAAAATCCTAGCAAAATTGGTACATCTTATAATGGGTAAAACTAATGGTTATTCCAATTAATTCATATGGGTCAAGTGACTCATAAATTTATCATTAGTCATTCCATCATTAACTCATAACTTGAGGGGTTAGTCATTACAATGATTTCATAAAATCAAATCAACACTTAAACACTCAAAAGTGCAATTTTCATACATTCAAAAGAATCATTACCAAAGACAAAATTTCAAGATCATGCTAGGGAAAACAATCAGCAAATGCAACAAAAAAAATGCTTGGCCTCCTTGAAGCCTCAATAATTCACCCATATAAAGGCTTACAAGGAAACAAGGAACAAATACCAAGTATACCCTAAGCCTAAATTGTTCGAACAATACGACTAAAAGGTATACCAAAATAAATTCTTCAGCTATGTCAAAAGCAATAATTCCAAGAATATATGTTCTTTCCACAAAGGAGGCATCTAAATTTTGTTAGGTTAATGAATAACCTCAATCATTTAATGATTTAGTCATCTATTTTTGCTTTGCGCTCTGTTGCACACAATGCATCTCAAGAAGGGGCATCTATAGACACTAAAATCATGTAAATCGGATAATACTGCTAATGCACCACTCTTATCGACATAATATGACCCCATTGGGCAACCCTCAAGGGTTAATTAGGGATCCTAACCACTTTTTGGAAGGTTTCCCCCACTTTTAGGAGGTTTTGGACCATGTACCCATGACCATCCCATCCAAGGATGATCATAGTTCATGACCATCCCACCCAAGGATGACCACCAGTAACCATCCCTGGGTGGAATAGCCATGAACTAGATCCTTCAAAAGTAAATAGTGGGATAAATGGCAATCAATTCTTGTCATTTATCTCACCCAATCACTCAAAATTGATTGGGAGGTTGTCATGGACATTAGGACCTACAAATTGGAGGTCCAAATGGGCAGCCTCTTCCACCATGTGCATGGCAAAGGAATTGACAAGTGGTGGCACTTACCTTGCATGCTAGAACTCGCCCATTTTCCTCCTTTTCCCTATTTGGGCTATAAATTGAGGTGCTTCCACCCAATTCCAGAGAGAGATAATTTCAACTATTGACCACGAAGTGCTGTCAATATTTGTCTACATTTTTGCCCAAGTATTTTCCTTGAAAACATATTCAATCAAAGGCACTTTTAGGGGCATCCAAAAATACACTAATCAATTCCAAAACCTATCAAATTTAATATTAATTTGACCAAATGTGATGACAACACATTTAGGAGAGTTTTAAACTAGATTCCCTTGAAATTGGTGGTAAAAACCACTTAGTTTTGTGATCGTCCCTACCAGGAATAGATAACAGTCCTAGTTGTACTTTATAGGGATGGCCATAAAATGGCTAACACTTTTGATACCATTTTATCATATATCAATTCTAAAGCATTAGAATATCCTTATACTCAATTTTGTTTAAGTTTTGAATAGATTTGATGGGTCAATTTATGTTTTTGTGATTTTTAGTCTTTGTTGTTTCTGCCAGGAACGACCATAGGTTCTGATCATAATTACAAATTAATTTATGCTTATATCCTTCAAAAATAATCTCAATAATATCATATTAAATTTTCAAGTCATTTGGAGTTATTTAGATTTGTCGCAAATAAGTTTTACCTTCATTATTGCATACTTTTCTAGGTTTTCATTATCAAACGCATATGCTATTAACAAGTTTCAATATCTTGTGTGTAGGTGTAGGTATTTTAGGCATGAGGGAGGAGCTAAAGAGTAAAATAAAAGAAGCCCAACATTAGCTCTCAATTATGGGTTGTTATAAGAACATTTAAGCACACCTTTAAGCTCATGGAGGGATTTGATCCCTAGTAATTTATAATCTGAAATGTATCAAATTGAGAAGCCCTCAAAGTGGATGTATTGTAACCTTTAGAACTGATGAATTTATAAATACAAGGAGAAAACCCCACCTTTTTACTTCAAATCATTCATTATTTTAGTATCTTACTTTATTTTATCTCTTTTGCATCTTTCGTTTGAATGCTTTCTTAGAAATACTAGATATTTTTTCAGTTCAATCATTTAGATGAGTCATTTTTTGTGCTTCTTCACTATCATCATTGAGGTAAATTTAGAGGTATGGTGATTTAATTCCTTTCTCAAGGTGGTTTTGTTTGAGGAAAATATTTTTGTTGTCATATGGTTGGAGGTATAAGGAATTATTGGATGTGCATTGTTTTTGCTTGAAATTGGAAATAAATGGGCAATAGTAATGGATCAGATTTGAGAATAAACTTGTGCATTGGTTTTGATTGAAATTGGAAATAAATGTGCAAAATTTATAGATCATATGAGAAAACTTGTGCATTAGTTATGCTTGAAATTAGGAGTAAATGTGCAAGGGTTATAGATCAGATTTGAGAAGAAAATGTGTGCATTATTCATGATTGATTTTATGAGTAAATAAAAAGGACAGATTTGTGCACAATAATTGATTTGAAGAAAAGTTGCAAATCAGTAATTACCAGGTCAGTTATCAAGTTCTAGACTAAAGCTATCTTTAGATGTAATAAATGTGAGACATGTGAAATCTATAGACTTAATGAATGTGAAGAACATATTGGGAATTTGTTAGTGCATATCATTCTCTATATGTTCATGAAGACAAAATAATTCTGGGTAGAATATGTTTGAATTGCTTTAGCTAAGGAAATCACATTGAAGAATAGATGAATAACTTGATGACATCATTATGCAATATTTGAGAATAGATGAGAATTATTATGTATGCACTCTTTGGAAATAGATGAGCATTGTTTGGATCAGATTTGAGTAGTATCTAGAGCATATTTGAGCAGGATTTTGTGAGCAGGTTTGAGAAGGTGTTGTGAGAATATTTGAGAGCAAATTTGAGTAGGTTGTATGAGAAAATTTGAGAAGGTTTTGAAGTAGATGTGAGCAGGATTTATGATTAGGTTATGGAGATTATATGAGTAGAGTGATGAGCAATATTTATGAGCAGGTTATAGAGCTTATTTGAGTAGAATTTTGAGTAAGATTTGTTACCAGGTTATGGAGCTTATTTGAGCAGGATTTTGAAGAACACAAGCTTATAATGAGAGGGGGTGAACATTATAAGACCACTTTTTACTTTTCTTTTCAAATAAATATTATGTAGTGTATAGATAGTAGTATCAATAGTAGTAATCAAAGCAATTCATAAAACACCATACACAATAGAGACACATATTTAACGTGGTTCACCCAATGTGGGCTACCTCCATAGAGAAAATATTTATTCTAAATATTTCTCAAATAATATTTTGGGAATCCTTCCCAATTACAATGTTTATGGACCTTTGTCCAAAGGAGATTCCTATCCCTTAAATATGGTTTGTGGATATCTATCCATAGGAGAACTCCTTCTCCTCTGCTCTGTATGGTGATCCTCTAGAAGACACTACCTCCACTGCACTAACTGTGGATCTCTCTCCACTTGAAGACTCTTATCCTCACTTAGAAGACCTATCCTCAATGTCCTAGCTGATGGATCTCTATCCACTAGAGACTTTGTCCTCTCTTATTTGTCACCTTTAAAGCTCTGCTCAATAGGTTCACTCAGAACCTGCTCAAATCTGCTCAACAAGTCCACTTAGAACCTACTCAAATCTGCTCAATAGATCCACTCAGAACTTGCTCAAATATTATCAATAGTTCCACTCAGAACCTTCTCAAATTTTCTCAACAAGTCCACTTAGAACCTGCTCAAATCTGCTCAATAGGTCCACTTAGAAACTGCTCAAATCTGCTCAACAAGCTCACTCAAAACTTATCCAAATCTTCTCAACAAGCTCACTCAAAACTTATCCAAATCTACTCAACAAGCTCACTCATAACTTGTCCAAATCTTCTCAACAAGCTCACTCAGAACTTGTCCAATCTCATAGAAGCATAAAGAGAATTGTTAGAGACTCAATATGTTCTATACTCAATGCACAATCACTTTCTCAACTCAATCTCATAGAAGCATAAATATAATTGTTAGAGACTCAATATGTTCTATACTCAAAACTCAATCTCAACTCAAATCAATCTCATAGAAGCATAAAGAGAATTGTTAGAGACTCAATATGTTCTATTCTCAAAACTCAATCTCAAATCAAATCAGAATATTGAATAGTTTTTTTCATGGAACTTGAACAACCACTTCACACAATCACTTGACTAGGCTCAATCAACTCTACTCAACCAATCACTTCAAGGAACAACCCTTTCTCACAAACCCTAGTCCAAGCATGTATCATCCAACTCAAAATGTTTCCAACAATGTTCAATACAAATCTCACATAACAATGATACTCATGTTGTTTTCTAACTCAAGTTCAAGTTCTTTTCATAACCAATTAGCTTCAACAACAATGCTAACAAAACATTCTTCATCTAACAATGATACTCATGTTTTTCTCAAACCCTAACTTAGGTTTTTCATACAACCAATGGTTTCAACAATAATGCTTATAAAAGAAGGTTTTAATCACAACTCTCAAATCAAAAAACCTTGAAGCATTAAACCAACCACTTTCGAAAAGGAAACCCTAATCAATTCCTTTTCACTCCACACTTAATTTTCAATCAAGCCAATCACCTAACTCAACAAAGAAGAATTTTCCCCATACCTTTTCTTGAAGAGTAGTTGTCTTTGCAACTCTTCCGCATTCACAATTACTTATTTGACAAACTCAATAAGGGTTAGAGGATATTTATTTTCTCAATAAATCACAACACAAAAATAATATCAACCAAAATACACCTTATCACTCCATCTATAAAACAATGCTCAATATCTTTCAAAAATAATCTCCTTGGCAAATACCTCTTTCACTATAAAATCAACTCTATTAAAGTCTTACTTCTCAAATATCCAAAATTTATTATTTAAGACTTTAATTAAAACAATACCTAAACTCGTTAAGCCTCCTAACTTTATTTCCAATCAATAATTATCAGCTAGCAATTTTCCAAATAACAAAGACCTTTTAACTCCCACTTTGCTAAAAGTAATTAATCATCAACATAGGCAATATTATTCAAATGCTCAACAAAAATATTACCTCTACCTTGGAGGGGATTCAAACCCCTAACTCTACCCACGACCTGCACCTTAGTCATGGCTCTATTACCACATGAGCTAAGTGCTCGCTTGGAGCATTGAGAGCACCACGTGCTCTAAGTTCCTTATGCTTCCGATGAAAACAAAAACATGCGTAGCGCTTTGGTGTTCCCAACACCAATCAAATTGTGTCTTGCCAGGATTCAAATGCAGCTAAATTTTTCCACAAAAACTTAACCAATGTCTCCTTGCCACTATGCCACTCTTCCCAACTAGCTTGAGGATTTCAATGCACTTTCCTTTATTTCGATCACTCTCCTTCAAATCTGTTCATTGTTTCTCACGAGCTCAACCACCAATTCGTATGCCTTTTTTTATTTTGAGCAAGGATAAATTAATCAATGTATTTTAGGCATTATATATAGTTCCCTTTGTCTTCCATGCAATCACGTTAGCGCATTGATTTAATTTGACATCGGCTTGGTTTATTAGGTTATAAGGTATTTAAATTTAAATAAAATTATTTTTAAATATTATAAATTAAATCAAACCAACCTTAGGCTTTAACTTAATTAAACCTTGGAGCCTTTTCTTATTGCACAACCTTGTAACAAATATTTATTTATAAATTTTAAATTCCTTATGAATTTAAATAATTTATAAAATAAATATTGGACCTCCTTTTTAACCTTTGCAATAACCCTTCTTGGGTTTTTATGAACCAATAACTTAACCTGTGCTCCAAATAATATTAAAATATTATGGAGCCTTTTTGCCTTTAACTTTTGCATTGTTGAAGCTTTTTCCTGTATGAAAGTGACAACCTTTGATGACTTTATTTCTTGCTGAATTACCATATATGAGTGATAACTCTATCAGGTGACATCAATGACAACTTTAACTTAAAGGACTCAAAATGTCCAACAATCTCCCCCCTTGTCATTGATGGCAACCCAAATCCTTTTTTACTGAAAACTTGACCTTTCTATAATTCTGCTCCCCCTGGTACATTGCTCCCCCTAGGACATTGCTCCCCCTGGATCAATGCTTTCTCAAATATCAAATATCTCCCCAATACACAAATCTCTCCCCATTTGACATAAATAGAAAATGGTCACCTTTGGTGCTCGGTTCTAAGAATGAGCCTCTTAGCTTAGCCCCTCCCCCACATCGACATGAGGTGGTTAATTCTGGGGTGGGATTATTTCTACTCCTCAAAAACACTATTCTTTACCTTTATATTTTTCTCTTCTTTTCTGAGTTTTTTGAATCCTCTTTCCCAAGTCATCATCCTTGTTCCTGTCATCACTTTTGTTCCTGTTATTGTTCTCATCCATTTTCTTGTTCCTATTTTTATTCTCATCCATGTTTTTGTTCTTGTTCTCATCCATGTTCCTTTTTCTATTCTTGCTCTCATCCATGTTCCTTTTTTTGTTCATATTCTTTTTCCTATTCCTATTTTTTTTCATGTTCCTATTCCTGTTCATGCCTATTTCTATAATATTTGCTCTACAACATCTTGTTGTGTGACCATAATTATTGCACTTATAACACTAAATATTATTATTCCTTGGAGGTGCAACTATCTTAGGATTTCTCCTAGTGCAGCCATATCCTCTTCTATCATGAATCTTGCAATTCATTGCCTTGTCACAAAACTCATTACATGAGTAGCAATACCCTTAGAAAAGTTATATTTTTCCATATTTTTGTCTTTCATGTGTCCTGCATTGTGAAGCCATGAGCCCAAACCTGTGATATGAAAAACATATTCCATTGAAGCTTCCATTCTTGACCTCATTGGTCTCATGTTCTGATTTATGTTCCATCTATATCTTCTTTGTGCATTGTTCCTATCTTTGTTGAACTTTTTGTTGTCCAACTCATCCTCTGATGTCTCACTCCCGCTTACACTGTCTTCTTCTGATGTATCTTCTTCTGAAGTTTCTTCTTCTTCAATACTTGAATTATACTCTTCTTTCCTTTTCTTTTGAACCTATTTAGAACCAATACCTATCTTGTTTGTTGATATTCTTTGTATCTTGACTGTTTTATCCACACTCTTTGCACTGTTTACATACTTGTATAGCTTATTCTTGGAATCCTCTAAATATTCCTTTAGTAGGGCCACTTCTTGTGTTAACTTTTCACATTCCAAAATCTTTGCTTCTAACTTATCTTTAAACTTGCTTGTCTTAGCCTTTGACTTTTCTAAATCCTCTATAAGCAATAATATTTCTTCATCACATTCTTGAAACCGATTTTCAAGCTTAGAGTGTTGCTTTCTTACCTTATTTATTGTATCAATGGCATATATAATTTCTCCTTTGAGATCATAACCATTCTCTATGAAATAATCATCTATTTTTTTACCTTTATCCATATAATTTCTTTCTTTTGGCTTGTCTTCTTTAGGATCACTCACTTCTTCTCCTAATTCCATTAGAATATTTTCATCTGGTATTTCAAGTGCATCTTCAAAATCATCATCACTGAAACTATAACCATACCTTGTACAATCATCTTCAAGATGTCCAAATTTACCACATATAAAACACTTGAGAATAACTGGAGTTCTTTTCTTAACTGGATCTTTCTCTTCAACCATAAATATGACTTCATCTCTATCATTGTTTAAAAAACTAGCATCACTATCATTTGAGTACTTGCATTATCCGCATAGTAGCTTCTTTTTTGCCTTTGGAAGAACTTCTTTCCTTGTCTACTTTGTCCATACTTTATTTTATTTTTGTGCTTGTATATTTCTGATTCCCTGTACCTGTGGTCTTGTTTTTCTTCATTATTGTTGTTCTTTGTCTCTTTGCACTCTGTTGCATAATGTCCATACTTTCCATAATTAAAACACTTAATATATCTTAGATCTATGGGTCTTCTAGAACCTTTATCTCTTATTCCACAATTTGCTCCTTCATCACTAGATGACTCACTGTTTGATTATGTCTTCTTACCCTTTTTATTTTTATCCACTTTGAATCCAGCTTCTTTCAGAGGAATATAATATTTTTTTCTTATCTCAAAAGTAGTAAGCATGCCAAACAAATAATTCCTTGTTAGAGAATCACTATCAATTGATGTTTCTATAGCAAAAACCTTTTCACTGTATCTTTTTGGAAGAGTTATCAAGATCTTATCACAAGCATCAGATTCATCAACCTCCATTCCAATACCTTTCATCTCATGTATAAGTTCATCAACCTTGTTGAGATAGTTACGAATGTTTTCATCATCCTCCATTCTTACGTTCTCAAATTATCATTTGAGATTTCTGATCTTAGCTTTCCTGACACTTTTATCTCCTTCATATATGGTATGCAA
Organism: Wollemia nobilis; assembly: GCA_028583015.1. NCBI lineage: Eukaryota > Viridiplantae > Streptophyta > Pinopsida > Araucariales > Araucariaceae > Wollemia > Wollemia nobilis. The sequence goes on from JAQPPZ010004987.1 coordinate 256,349, forward strand.
TAGTTCCCACATATATTTTGTCATTGTACACTCCATAACCTTCATATATTTTGATCTACACAACCCTTTTATAATAGCATTTATAGCTCTTGAATTTCCTTGCATTAGAAGCTTACCTTCCTTATTTGGAGGAGGATTTGCTACTGAATCATATCCAAGTTCCACTACATCCCAAACTTTATTTCCAAGTGCCATAAGGTGAAATCTCATTAGCACACACCAATACAACAAGTCACTTCCATCAAATACTAGTACTGTATTATTGATGGACCTGTACTTTTGATCCATTGTGTTCTTAGACTGCTTTTTCTTCAAGCTATCAAAATATTTTAAAGGAACCCACTCTGATACCAATTTAAGAACACAAGATTATACTGAGACGGGGGTGAATAGTATAAGACCACTTTTTACTTTTCTTTTCAAATCAATATTATGTAGTGTATAGATAGTAGTATCAATAGCAATAATCAAAGCAATGCACAAAACACCATACACAATAAAGACACAAATTTAACGTGGTTCACCCAATGTGGCTACCTCCACAGAGAAAATATTTCTTCTAAATATTTCTCAAATAATATTTTTGTAATCCTTCCCAATTACAATTTTTATGGACCTCTGTCCAAAGGATATTTTGATCCCCTAAATCTGGTTTGTGGATCTCTATCCACAATAGAACTCCTTCTCCTCTACTTTTGTTGGTGATCCTCTAGAAGACACTACCTCCACTACACTAATTTTGTATATCTCTCCACTTGAAGACTCTTGTACTTACTCAAAATATCTATCCTTAATGTCCTAGCTAATGAATATCTATCCACTGGAGACTTTGTCCTCTATACTTGGTCACCTCCAAAGCTTTGATCAATAGGTTCAATAAGAACCTACTTAAAGCTACTCAATAGGTCCACTCATAACCTACTCAAATATTCTCAACATGTCCATTCATAACCTACTCAAATATTCTCAACAGGTCCATTCAGAACCTACTCAAATCTACTCAATAGGTCCACTCAAAACTTGCTCAAATCTGCTCAACAAGTCCACTCAGAACCTGCTCAAATTTGCTCAATAGGTCCACTCAGAACCTGCTCAAATATACTCAATAATATCACTCAAAACTTGTCCAAATATGCTCAACAAGCTCACTCAGAACTTTTCGAAATCTGCTCAACAAGCTCACTCAGAACTTGTCTAAATTTTCTCAACAAGCTCACTCAAAACTTGTCAAAATCTACTCAACAAGCTCACTCAAGAATTATTCAAACTCATAGAAGCATAAAGAGAATTTTTAGAGACTCAATATTTTCTATACTCAATGATCAATCACTTTATCAACTCAATCTCATAGAAGCATAAAAATAATTGTTAGAGACCCAATATGTTCTATACTCAAAACTCAATCTCAACTCAAATCAATCTCATATAAGCATAAAGATAATTGTTAGAGACTCAATATGTTCTATTCTCAAAACTCAATCTCAACTCAAATCAGAATATTGAATAGTTTATTTCATGGAACTTGAACAACCACTTCACACAATCACTTGACTAGGATCAATCAACTCTACTCAACCAATCACTTCAAGGAACAATCCTTTCTCACAAACCCTAGTCCAAGCATGTATCATCCAACTCAAAATATTTCCAACAATGCTCAACACAAATATCACATAACAATGATACTCATGTTCTTTTCTAACTCAATTTCAAGTTCTTTGTATAACCAATTGGCTTCAACAACAATGCTAATAAAACATTCTTCATCTAACAATGATACTCATGTTTTTCTCAAACCCTAACTCAAGTTTTTCATACAACCAATGGTTTCAACAACAATGCTTATAAAATAAGGTTTTAATCACAACTTTCAAATTAGAAAACCTTGAAGCATTAAACCAACCACTTCTAAAAAAGAAACCCTAATCAATTCCTTTTCAATCCACACTTAATTTTCAATCAAGCCAATCACCTAACTCAACAAAGAAGAACTTTACCCATACCTTTTCTTGAATAGTAATTATCTTTGCAAATCTGCCACACTCATAATTACTTCTTTGACAAACTTAATAAGGGTTAGAGGATATTTATTTTCTCAATAAATCACAACACAAAAATAATATCAACCAAAATACACCTTATCACTCCATCTATAAAATAATGCTCAATATATTTCAAAAATAATATCCTTGGCAAATATCTCTTTCACAATAAAATCAACTCTATTAAAGTCTTACTTCTCAAATATCCAAAATTTATTATTTAAGAGTTTAATTAAAACAATACATAAACTTCTTAAGTCTCGTAACTTTATTTCCAATCAATAATTCTTAGCTAGAAATTTTCCAAATAATAAAAACCTTTTAACTCCCAATTTGCTAAAAGTAATTAATCAACATAGGCAATATTATTCAAATGCTCAACAAAAATATTACCTTTGCCTTGGAGGGGATTCGAAACCCTAAATTTACCCATTACCTGCACCTTAGCCATGGCTCTATTGCCACACGAACTAATCGCTCACTTGGAGCATTGAGAGCACCACATGCTCTAAGTTCCTTTTTCTACTGGTGAAAACAAAAATGTGTGCAGTGCTTTGGTGTTCCCAACACCAACCAAATTGTGTCTTGTCAGGATTCAAAATTAGCTCAATGTTGCCACAAAAACTTAACCAATGTCTCCTTGCCACTATGCCACGTTCCCAGCTAGCTTGAGTATTTCAATGTGCTTTCCTTTATTTCGATCACCATCCTTCAAATCTGTTCACTGTTTCTCATGATCTCAACCACCAATTTTTATGCCTTTTCTTATTTCGAGCAAGGATAAATTAATCAATGTATTTTAGGCATTATATATAGTGCCCTTTGTCTTCCTTGCAATCACGTCGATGCATTGATTTAATTCGATGTCAGCTTGGTTTATTAGGTTATAACGTAATTAAATTTAATTAAAATTAAATTTAAATGTTATAAATTAAATCAAACCAACCGTAGGCTTTAACTTAATTAAACCTTGGAGCCTTGTCTTATTGCACAACCTTGTAATGAATATTTTTTTATAAAATTTAAATTCCTTGTGAATTTAAATAATTTAACCTTTGTAATAACCCTTCTCGGGTTTTTATGAACCAATCACTTAACCTGTGCTCCCAATAATATTAAAATATTATGGATCCTTTTTACCTTTAACTTTTACACTGTTGAAGCTTTTTCCTGGATGATAGTGACAACCTTTGATGACTTTATTTATTTTTTAATTCCTTGATATGAGTGATAACTCTATTAGGTGACATCAATGACAACTTTGACTTAGAGGACACAAAATTTCCAATAGTTTATGAGAAAATTTGAGAGAACTAGAGCAGAGGGGATTGGTGTCTCCTATGGAGTGGTGTCAACAAAACCATATAAGAGGGGATTGGTGTCTCCTGTGGATTTGTGTCCACAAAACCATAGTATAGGGGATTGGTATCTCCTTTGGAGTGGTATATACATAACCAACATAGAGTGGAGTGGTGTCCACAGAACTAGAATAGAGTGGAGTGGTGTATACAAAACTATAACAAAGTGGAGTGGTGTCCAAAGAACTAGAATAGAGTGGAGTGGTGTCCATAAAACTAGAACAGAGTGGAGTGGTGTCCATAGAACCAGAATAGAGTGGAGTGGTATCCACAAAACCAAAATAGAGTGAAGTGGTATCCACAAAACTAGAATAGAGTAGAGTGGTGTTCAAGAACTTGAGAGGGGATTTCTATATCCTATGGATTGGTGTCCATAAACATTATAATAAGGTATTGGAATCTCCTGTGGGTTGGAGCCCACAAAATTTGTTGAGAAATTTATAAGCAATATTTCTCCGTGGATGTAGCCCACTTTGGGTGAACCATGTTAAATCTGTGTCTCTTATGTGTGTGGTGATTTGTGCATTATGTTATTACTGCATTGATGTTATTCCTATTATCATTTGGAAAGAAAAGTGAAATTTTATCTTATATTGTTCACCCCCTCAGTATAAGCTTGTGTTCTTCAATATGTTCATTGACTAAGCATGAAATTATGGCCTTGAATTATTTCATCACAGGTAGTTCCCCCATAGATGAAAGTGCAAGTGGTTATTTTAACTTTTATTCCTTTCCTACTAGGTAAAATTGAAGTGCAAGGGACAATAATTGAAGTATCGAAAAAATGGTGCACCTAACAATGCTAAACAAGATGCATCTATCGCTAATGTTGATTAGGCATTACAAAAGGCACATTCAAGTAAGCATGATAAGATAAAGTAAATGCATGAAATATATTTATTCTTAATTTATTTTTATATGTCAAATCATGGTTACATAAATGTCCCATTGGGAGCTCTATATTGATACACTTGTTACAAAATGGTGCCTAAGGATCAAATCCTTTTAGTAACTCAGGTGCACTTCCAATGTTCTTCCTCATACCCATGACTGAAGTAGTTGGTCCTATGATGCTGCCACTTTGTTCTTCAATATTATTATCCTATATTCCTTCCTCATACATTGTAAAACCTGCACTTACACACAAGGAAACCATATTTTGTCAATAGCAAGTGCGGATTGTGAAACATGCAAAAGCAATACATGCAATCATAGACTAGAAAGTGTAAATATGTAATGCACATATCTAAAAAAATTTCAAATGCTTCCAAATATTATAGGTATGCATGAAATATGATTTTGGAAAGATATAATTGAAAACTGAATAGAAATTGCATCCGGATCTATTTCTCTTATGTGGTGTGCCTATTAATCCTACAAAACCTAAAATAAGTGATTTATGGTCCTAAACATTTCCAAATCAAACCAAACTTGGACAGAATATATAGAATCAAATTTAGAGAGAAACCATGTGGAAATATTATAATAATTGATCACATATTCATGTGCATATTCGGGTGGGCCAAGTGAACCTGTAAAATTCTAAAAACGTGATATCTCACTCAATATAACTCCAAATTACATGAAATTTGACTTGTAGGTTCATGAACTATCATAGAATAAGCCTATTTAAAAATAGTAAGAAAATAAAGCTCTAGTCTATGACCATCCTTTATAGGAATGGTGGTGACTCTCATTATCTAGGGACCATCCTAGGGTGGGAAGGCCACCAGATCTGTTGGTTTACTGCCACAAATTCCTTTGTAAATTGGTCCAAAACTCTCTCAAGGGTGTTTTCATCAAATTTGGGGGTGAAATTTACTCAATTGATCTAGTTTTGTAAACAAATTGCACCTCTTGAATCACTCAAGAACTTCCTTCTCTAGGTAGAGATTTCGAGGGAAAAGGCACAAAAGGTTGAGGGGAAGTCTTGGCAGCACTTCGTTGCATTGTCCTAAAACTCCTCTCTAAGTTTTTGGTGGAAATAGATCCACTTTATAGCCAAAGGAGTCCTATGGATAAATGGGCATGCATGGACATGCATGGCAATAGGTGCCATTTATCCAAATTTTGGCATGCATTGAATGGGGAAGATAATCTCCCTTTTTGGCCTCCATTCTACAGTATGTCATAAGGATTTTGTGCCCTTAGAACTGCATGCTTGAATAGGTGGGATAAATGGTAGTTTTTGGATGCCATTTATCTCAAATTTTGACTTTTTTTGGGTCAAATACCCTAGCTGTCCCACCCAGGGATGGTTACCTGTGACCATCCCTAGGTGGGATGGTCATGATCTATATTCATCCCTAGGTGGGATGATCATACCTATGAGGCCATAACTTCCCAAAAATGGGATAGAACCTTCTAAAACCTTGCAAAAGTGGTTAAGACCACTATGTAACCTCCGAGGGTTGCCCTAGGGGCCATATGATGTCAACTTAGCCATTGCTTTTGGTCACCTAATTGGATTGACCTGATTTTAGTGTCTAAAGATGCTCCTTTTTGAGATGCATTGTGTGGAACATAGTACTGAGAAAAAATATATGACTAAAATATTAAATGATTAAGGTTATTCAGTAACATAACAAACTTTAGATGCCCCAATCATGGAAAGAGCATGCATTCTTGAATCCTTGCTTCTAAAGAGCTATGGAACTTACATCAAATACAACCTTTCATGTAATGCTTACTTGATATTGGATATTTTTAAGTCATGAAGATGATTCTATAATGCCAAGCATTTTTAATTGAAATTTGTGCTTTTTTGCTGCCCCATCAGGGACATGATTGTCTTTGTCAATGATTCGTTGAACGAACGCAATTTGCATGATTGAGTGTTTGATTATTTATTTTGATTATAAATTTGTTTAGTATGACTAACCCCTCAAGCGATGAGTTTTTTAGGGAATGACAAGTTATAAAAGTGATGATTCGATTGACCCATATGAATTTGTTAGGGTTTGCTTCAGTTTGACCCATTGTGAAATAGAGCATATTTTAGAGGATTTTTACAATTTTGTTGATGCTTCAAGGAATAAAGAAATGGAAAACCTCATTCCCATGGGTGTTCCAACTGTAATGACCATCTTATATACTAAAGTAAGGAAAATTTTGTTCATCTATGAGCAATCTAATTTGCATCTTGATCCATGGGGAATTTTGACCAAATTTGAGCTATTTTTGGTGGGTTTTGGACCATTTTGGTACCTTTTCAAGCTGTTGTGATGTGATTTGTTGGTGGTCATACCAGGGTGGGATAGATGTATTTTTTATGACCATCCCAAGGTAGGACAGTCTACCAATTAGGTGCTCATCTCACCTAGGGATTGTCATGCCTCTTGTAGGCCTATTTAAGCCAAGAATGTGTAAATTGGGCTCATTTGTGCACTTCTAACTTGGTATTTTGAGAGGAAAGGAGGAGGAGAGTTATTCTAGGTAGAGGAGTGCTACCAAAACAATCCCAAAGTCACCATGATCCAGCATGTAGACTCATCCAACAGTAGAGCCGATGTGAGATGGGTAAGGACTGAATTTACTACTACACTGTGCTAGTGATAGAAGTGTAACTATTGCTTTTATTTGATGCTTTTGATTTTTAGATAGAGCACACTACATCATTGGAAATTGAACCTATTTAATGATGTACTATAATTTTTTATGCTTTTATTTATGTTTTTGGGTAATTTGATTACTTTTTGTCATTTTTTGCATGTTTTTGATTGTTTTTGATGGCCTGGAAGGCCAATTTTAGCCAATTTTGGGGGCCATCCCTAGGTGGAACAGCCAGCCTGGGCTATTTTGGGGTTGTCCTTGGGTGGTATGGTCACACATTTGGGGGCCATCCCTGGGCAGGATGGTCATGAAATGGCCTGAAAAATGGCACTTTTGGGTCTTTTTTGGGTCTTTTTGGTAATTTTGATGCATGTTTTGTGCTTTTGAGTAACCTAATTATCTTTGCCAAGTGGTTAAGATTCGATATAGAGTTACAACTCTCTTTCAAACCATGAGATACATGTTTATAGAGATAATTTAAATAGCTTGATGACATTGGCCTTAAGCATGTGATGTGGTTAGAGCCCATGGTGGGTGATCATGCTTATTTGATTGCGCTTATTGACTTATGGGACCAGTGCACCAACACCTTCCACCTATCGATAGGGGATATGATGGTGATGCTTTATGATGTCTATTAGATTTTGTGCATTCTGATAGAGAGGTGGTCGATTGTATCTACTCACCACGATCTAAGAGATATGATGATGGAGAGATACTTTGACAGGGAATGGAAGGAGGTAGTACATGACTCACTCAACATAGGTATACTAGTGGGGTTGTGGTATGAGGTTTAGGTATTGAGCACTAGGTATTATTTTTTTATGACCTTGATATCTAATATGCTGCCACCGGACTCATCAGGAGCTAGGTTTCCCTAGAACTTGTTGGAGCTGGTGTTTAATTTAGTGGAGTGCAACATAGAGCAACTATTAGTGATGGCCTAGGGTATGACATTGCTAGCATAGTTGTATGATGAGATGTACGAGATTCACTCATATGGGAAAAAATGCTTATGATGCAGATTTCTTCTCCAATGTTGGGGATGGTAGCACATAGATGCGGATTGACTATAGGGATTGCCTTTAATGACACGGTAAAAACTGGAATATAGGGAGATAGGATATATGATCCTATGGCAGCGAGTCCAGGAGGTAGGGTATTTTCATCACTTTACAAGTGATATGGACCATTATGCATAGTAATTTGCATAACTCAGGGTAGTAGAGGTACTTTGGAGATCTTATAGGGATTTTCCAACATGGGCTGATGTTGAGGTGTAGCTCCACTAGGTGAGGCAACATAGATGGTTGGTTTGGCGACATGGGATGGATTAGGAGTACTTTCTTTATTCTTATTTCATGTCGTAGTTTGGGCTACATAAAGGGTTGTCTAGTGAGCCAATTGTCTACCAACACCATGGGGATGATAGGACACTAATTTGGCTAAACGTGGAGGTAGCGGGAGAGGAGGCAGATCCTATAGTGGATATTCCTAACTTGGAAAATATCAAGACTAGAGAGGAGTATGACTCATGGTGGATGATGTACCAATGGTAGGGAGAGGGACCACTAGGGGGTTATGTAGCCACGACAACGTAGGAGGTTCAGTAGGATGATCCTAATGAGGTTCATGAGGAGGCTCCAGATGAGGAGACGGTAGATGTAGGTGAGTGACATGTGCATCATCGAGTAGTAGATGAGTGGGTAGACCTCCTTGAATTAGGATATTAGGATGAATTTTGGGAGGATGTCTTTGAGGATCACAGATTAAAAGCATAATAGATCACATGAGGTGGTACAAGTACTGAGTTGTAGGGTGAGTTGATCAGGGTTATATGGGAGAGATATCTTCTTCAAACACAGGTATAGAGTCCATAGGTTGAGCTTTATAGGTATGCGATATAGATAACAACTCTACAGGTACAAGTTATATCATGAAACCCTAGCCATAAGGGATCGAGCAATGGTGAGGTGGCCAGGCTATGGGAGGAGGTTGCATAACTCCAATCCTTAGTGAGAGTGTTCCAAGGTCATTTTTGATAGGAGTGGACCTACACTAAGGATTTGGAGCATGAGATAGTCCATCTTAGGGGGTGCTTACTAGCCTATCCATCTGCTAGTGGGTCACACTAGAGTCGGAGGAGTGGTACAAGATAGTCTTCAATGAGGATGGAGATGGTTGACTCTGCATGAAGGTCAGATAGGGCTAGGGGTTGCAAATCTAGGAGTTTGTGATGGAATTCAACTAAGGGTGGGGGTGAGAATCATAGTACCGGTCCTACGTGACCATGGTTGTTGAGACTTGGATGGTTATTTTTGTTTTTGTATTTTGGGAGTGTGAGGTTTGAGGACCCACTTTATTGTAGCCTACGAGTAGTTCAAGGATTATGATGTATCTTTTTACCCCATACATATACATACATACATATATATATATATATATATATATATATATATATATATATGTGTGTGTGTGTGTGTGTATGTATGTATGTATGTATGTATGTATATGTATGTATATATGAGTCGTTTCATTGTCATCATGTGTGTCCTTACTGCTTTATGAGATGTATGCAATGCATCTATTTTCTGTATGATTTTTTTTATGGATTCTTATCATGGATGCATGTTTTTGTAATATGATATTTTTTATGATATGTATATGCGTGGATACATATACATATGTATAATTGGTTTATTTTTATGATGAAATATGAAGAATTATTTAACGCACTATATTAGCACCATAGACTGTATATAATTCATCGATTCATTTGTAATGTTTTTGTGTGATGGATTTGTGGAAATGTACACTATTGAAATAAGATAAAGTGGAATGAATGGAATGAATGTTATAGAATATTTAGAATATTTTTATGAGACTTAGAAACTCCAGTTGATTGAACAAAATTTGTATACTAACCATGCAAGAATTTTTGATAAGGTATGAATCTACTAGGATGACCAAGATACTCGTAACTCAATATCCCTATTTGTGCAAGTGAGTTCATTATTGTGAGATACATAAGATTATCCTAGTTCCAAATAGGATTGATGCAACCCATATGTACTAAATATCATCCAATGAGTATCACGATCCTAGGTTTTGTATGTAGTTGGATTAGACCATTAGGTAGTATCGGTTACCAAAATCTAGCTCATTCGCATGCAAACATTGGTCTGTACAAATTAGGATGCTAATGTGGCATAAATATCATCATGGGTAAGAATACCACCCTTTCCAAGAAGGCTTGATGCCACATAACCTGTAATGAGGATCATCTTATGGATTGTCAAATGCTGAGAATTCCAAAGATTCAAGTTTTGCACTCCCTTATTTTATTTTATTTTCTTTGGGATGCTTGCTCATACTTAGTGATGAAAATCACAATTTATTTTGTATTTTATTTTCTTTAAGAAAGGGATTTGTTTAGTTATGAAAATCACTATTTATTTTTCTTTTTTTTTTGCTTTTTGGAAGTTTGCTTATTGATAGTGGTGAAAACCATTACTTATTTTTGGGAATTGGGTAAGGAGGAATTTGTCTTTTTGTCAATTCTCAGCACTTTTAAACCATTCACACAGGGGGATGAGCAAGATAAAATTTTCACTTAAGGTAACCTAGACCACTTTGTAGGTTTCATATTTCCTTATGCAAAAATTAGATTTATTAGTGTGAAATGTGTTGGGATTTCGACGTATACAAGGTACAATCAAAGAAAGACTCTACCTTATAAAAATTGGGATTGCTTTCTACAAAATCTGAATAGATAACTAGAGATGGTTGAGTGACTGAAAATCCTAAAGACGTTCTAGAAAAAATGACTAGGTGGAGGGAAACAGACACACATATGGAAAGTGGGAAATGCTAAGTGGAATATGAAATGATGTGAATGATGAATTTTGATAAAATGTTTTTTTGAATGATGGCCATTGTATAGTCTTGGTTTTTAGACATGTATGAGCAAGTATAATATGCAAAGTGCAATAATGAGTACATATAATGCAATTGATTGTATAATGTAATGGTATGCAATGTGATGCAATGCAATATTTTTGTATTTTGATGTTTTGATGATGTTTTTGAATTTTGATTGATATATGTATATACATGTGACCAATGGACATATTTGGGTGCCATAGGGGTATTTTAGGTTGACCAAAGGGTTTTGTAGACACATCTGGAGCATTTTGTATTGACCAAGAAATTTTGAGATACCCCTAGAGCATTTTGGATTGACCAAATGGTCTGGAGATAACCCTAGAGAATTTTGGGTTGACCAAGTAGTTTTTAGATACCGTTGAAGCATTTTGGGTTGACCAGGTGGTTTAGAGATACCCTTGGAGAATTTTGGGTTGACCAAGCTATTTTTAGGAACCCTTGGAGTATTTTGGGTTTACCAAGCAGTTTGTAGGAACCCTTGGAGCATTTTTGGTTGACCAAGCAGTTTGTAGGAACCCTTGGAGCATTTTGTAACTTAGATGGCTTGGTGGTTCTAGGAGGAAGGTGTGATACATCGTGTACCCCTAGTGTGCCATGTGTGTGATGTATTATAATTGGCTTGGTAAAGGAGGGTAGTAGAAACTGATCTCCCATACTGTGAGGTGTAGTTTTATGTGGTGCCAACATCCCTCTAAGGTAGGATGAGTGAAGGTGAAAAATTGGATGGCACTATAGGTTGCATAGATCAATTATGATATTCTTGACAGTTTGTTACAACACTGATATATATGTAAAGCCTTGGGATGGTGGATTAATGTACAACTAATTAAGTTGTTCCACTTGATAGCTAGATGTTGTGTTTACTTCATGTGAAGGCAAGGGGTCCTGAAAGACTCCTATATGAAGTCCTTACCTCTCTATCATATCCTAGACTAAATATCTAAAGACGTAACATGTTTGGATATCATGACCCATTTATTGATGATAAATACAATATAGGTCTTCTGTGTGTCTTTGATATATGCTTATTAGGTTTCAGCAAGCGGATCATAGGAAGCATGATTTATTATGCCTCATATAGTTGATTTAAGATTGATGGTAAGGGCTCTAACAAATGGGTATATTGTCAATGTGGTTTATGGCATTATTGCCTCTACCTCATACTCTATTAAGGGTTTACAATGGATTGCATAGGTGGGGGTGGTCTTGACAATCGAGGGTTTGGTTATTTTAATGACTTAACCATAACTTGATGTTTGGGAGTCGATTCAAGATCTATTGTAAAGTATTGTGTTGTTGACTCACTTACAACTCCATGTTGTCTAGCCTATCCAAGATATATTTTTAGAGTGGTGTAGGTGATTATGAGAGGTTTTCAAGGAATATATATGGAAAATGATAGGTGGTGGATCCATGCCTAGCATGTCATTGTAGTACCATGCAAAATTTACCTTCTTATTTGTGAGAAGAGCTATGTAATCAACTTTCTAATCATGGGATAAGATACATTGAGGATTATCAAGATCTGAGCTGATATTTGTGTTAATCATTGGTTCAATTGACATATGCAATCTGTCTTCCTTAATACATTAAGGATTATCAGGATTTGAGTTGATATTTGTGTTAATTTTTGGTTCAATCAACATATGCAACCCCTCTTCCAAGTGGTGGGGATTAGGGATTTTATGAATGTCATTGGCAAGGTTGAGATCAGTAATTGGAACTTTTGGTTTCCACCTCAACTTGAAAGACATATTGAGTAGGTCTCAGGAAGAAATGAAGTGGTCGAAACATCTCATTGCAATACCAATACTCGAAAGGCAATGAGGGATAATATCCTCGATCAAATTTGATTGCTTATAAGTCAAGGTGCAGTGGATTTTATGGGTTATTTGAATCTCACAAGGGTGCAAATAGGTCTATGGAAATCATGTTGATGGATGGATGATTTCCCCTTGGTGTCTGATGGTGTCTATTTACATTGGGTTATCACAAGACTTGTGGAGGTGTTTGAGGTGGCATCGGGTGAGCTTGCTCTTTTTCAGGTTGAAGTTATCACTAGATAGGGTTCTAAAATAGGAACATATGCATATATACCTCATGTTCATCATCCAATGGGAAAATCCATGCATATTCAATGTGTAGACTAGAAGAGGAAATAGATGCCACTTTAATCTAACTCATCATCAGATGACCATTCATAAGGGGATCCATGATCTTCTTCCTCACTCTTGTGTGAAATGGTATGTAAAATTTCACCCCTTTTGTATGACTGGATGACATCATGAAATATATCTTGATTTCTTATGGGTGTAGGTAAGTAGTCCCCTAGTGAATAGACTTGATTGGGGTTGGTGTAGGTATCACACACAAGCTCATACTTATAATTCAAGCATTATAAGATAATGATGAGGACCTCTAAAGGCATAGGCTTTTTATAATGCAATCCTAACTTATCATAATGCATTTGATATTGGGGTCGATAAGGAGTATGATTTCCCTACTCATACAAGCCCAGACCATAGCCATGCCAATTGCAGAGGTGAAGATACCTCATGGTAAATTCAAGATTGGACATGTAGTTGATATCCTCAAAAAATGGCTCTTCATCCTCTTCCTGCTACTGATAAAGCTCTATGCCATAGTCGAGACCTCATAATTGAAATTCATTTGATTTGAGGGGAGACAAAGAGGTATGATAGTACCTATGGTAAGATGAGGTCAAACCATATCTTACACCGACTCAATTGCAGTAGTGGTTGTGATTTTCCTAACCAAGTATTCTCCTAAGCCAATGGTAGATAGATGCACTATGACTTATGGTGGTGAAAGAGGATATGGGAGCAAGGCTTGAGTTGATTCGATTTTTGCCTCATAAGGTGGCTCCTCGCCCATTGGGATAGGAATATCTTCTATGGAGATGGTGGATATGGTTGGAGGGGTCTCATCAATAAAAAATTTCCCTATGTTCCTCAACAAAGGATTCACTGATGATGGAGGTATATCTGGGGGTGCTAATTATGAGGATGGTGGCAATGGATTGATTGAAGCTAATGGTGAAGGAGTCAAACCTTGGCTAGAATTATTTGGTTGGAAATCTAGATGGGTTGATGATAAGGTCAGCTCAGGGATTTGCTACACCATGTTGTAGTACTTGAAGAGCTCAAGGTCTATAGAGGAAATGTGTACTTACCCTTAATATGTGTACTTTAGACATTGGTGAGATATAAAGGGTACACATTTCATGTCCTTGATCCAAGGTCTACCCAACAAGATATTGTATGCCATCTCACCATCCAAGATATGGCACAGTGTTGGTATGGTATTTTGTCCTACCTAAATAGGTAAGACTATCATACCAACTATTGATAATATAGCATGATTAAATGCTCAAAGGGTATATGTAAACACAACAATATGAGATGCCAGGAGCCCAAAATATTTGAGATCCATTGTAGTGATGATGTTGTTGGAAGAACTAGTATCAATCAAGACTATTTTGTAGGGTGTTTTTTTTACACATGTGATGATGTGCAAGAGAGGATCCACCATATCATTTGGAACAAAATTGAGCTCATATTCCCTAAAGGTGATCATTGGTTATGTATATTTTTGAACATGGCCCACAAAATTGTTAAAGGAGTTAGACTCCTGGGGTTGTAGCTCGATTGCCTTAAGGATATCTAATAGAGCTCCTTGGTAAGGTGGTTATTTTTGAATAAGCTCATAAATGAAAATCCAGATAGATGTTGTTCTCAAGATCTTAGTGAACTTTCTCTTTATCATGACCATAGGTTGATGTGGGATATTTGGCAGTAGAGGCGGTAAGGACTATGATGTTGAAGGAACATCACTTGCAGTCGTAGGTGGTGCGACTAGACATGGATACCTTTTGTTCCTTATCATAATGTTTATCATGCCAATGAACCTTTCTTAGGGTATACTTGATGAACCTCATTCACTTTTGGTACTAGCTTAGACTGCTTGCATGGTCAGGAAATGGCTCTTTAAAAATATCCATCTATTTATTATTTGGTGCGATAGGGTTATCGACCTGAAGGTCATTCTTGTAGGTTATATCTTGTACCAAATATTTAAAATTATAGTACATTTGCACATCATACCCATTTTTCCTATGAAACTTACAGTATAGGTCTTAGGAGTATCCTGTGGGATTTGGTACATTTGGATTGATAGGTCGACTCTCAGGTAGATTAATTGCCTTAGCTGCACAAAGGTGTTCAAACAAAGAGTCTATGGAGTTAGCAATGGATGTAAACTATCACTTAGGGTGATTTTTTTGATTCTACCCTTGGTTATTCTAATTATCCTTACTATAGTTCCCAAGGATGGCCTTATAATTGGGCTTCTAAGGTAACACTGGTTTCACATGCCCTAGGACTCTAATGGCAACCTGATTGAATGATTTTGGCTTAGGTTACACTTGGTTATTCTTGGAATTCTTGTTCCACTCCTTCTTGCAAGGCTTCATAATTTCTCCCTATTTAATCTTGATGTCTTCAATTTTTCTAGCTTATGTTAGAGCATCTTCAAGAGTTGTATATTGCTAGAGTTGCAACAATAAGGAAATTGACTTTAAGCAGCTCTTAGAAAACATTTGAGTCAAATACATCATGGGAAGTAAGTATGGTAGCTTGGAAAGCAATTCTCACCACCTATTGCCATAGTTTGTGATTGAATCATCATCACATTGTTTCAACCCTGCAAGGTCAATCAGTGTTGCCTTTTGCTTGGTATTGAAGGCGACACATTCTTGGAAAGCATCTATGAACTAATTAAGATTATAGATCCTATGCTTTAGGAGTTGGGTGTACCACTCCACATCTAGGCTAAAGAGTAGTCAAGAATATCCTCAAAATAAAATCATCATGATCCTGGATGTCAAAGCATTGGCTCAAAAACTTGGTAACATGCTCATGCGCATCCTTGTATCCCTTAAAGTTAGCCAAATGGGGCATCTTAAACTACTCTATATAGGAAGAGGTAGGTGTTGAAGGATGGATATGTTGACTATGCAATTGGTGCAGAGTGGTCTTATAAGTCCCAGACCCAGATGTCTTGTTCTCAACTAATTCTAAGCACTCTAGCAAGGCCCTATATGCATCAGAGAATTTTATATCCTCTTATTTGCTTTTATCCTATGGTGGAGGGCAAGGAACATCAAGCCTATTACAGGGTGGTTGAATATCACCCCTTGCATTGATAAGGTATTTTGATATATTCCACTTCTAGCTTATGCTAAGTGTAAGCCCCATAAGGCATCTCCTCAGCTAGCCTATAAGGAGGATTAATTACATAGAGTATGCACTCTATATTTTGTTGGGTAGGCAAGTCCTGATTCGGTCTAGGAGGTCACAGAGGAAACATTGGGTAAGGCCTCAGAGGTCTATCTTGGATGAAAGTGGGTTACCTATTATGGACTTCCTATCTATGGGTACTAGGGGTGAGGACCCTCTCATGCAAGGTTTTTTGAAATAGCTTGTTGGTTTACCATTCAATCATTTCTTTCTCTTTTTGATGCAAGAGGTCTAGGTGCTCTTTGTCTCACCAAAGATACTTGAATTGCACTTGGTATTCAACATATCTTATGATTGCTTGATTTATTTGTTCTACCATCCAGATTCTAGGAACCCTAGCAACATCATCTTGAGTCCTATCTCATTCAGGGTGATCTGAGATATCCACCATGAGCTTCCCTTGATTGAGGGTAGTCACATTTACTTGATGTTCATGTTTAGGCATGTGATATTTATACTTAGCTAACGTAGAGGCACGTCGTTCTTGCATAGTATACTAGTATTGATGATAATCAAGGATTTCTTCATGCCTTCCTTCATTGATGAGGAAGGTAAGGACTAAGTTTTCTCACGCTGAGCGATGAGTATCATATTCATCCTAGTACCTAGGTTGATGTAACCTATTAGGGTAGTGTAAGGGTGAAGTATGATCAATTTGCCCTACCCAATGTGTATACTATGGATCCTACCCATAAGTGGGTGTGTTAGACCTAGCAGGCACACAGATGCATGGTATTTCTCTATCTACTAGCACCTCAGTGCACAATTTTCTTTCATCAAATATGGCATGTGAAGTGTCTAAATATTGTTCACATGCTCCCAAATTAGGATCAAGATCAATAGGGGTGTCCCGCATAGGGCTATCCTATAGTTGAAGTTCCTGCCTAGCTATTCTAGGACTTGGGTAAGTAGAAGGCCACCAAGGATGTATGACTAAGTCCTTAGGGCTAAATCAAAAATGACTCATGTCTCCTAGTCCACTCTTTGCAACGTCCACCCTTGAGTGGGCTTGGCTATGGGTGCACACCATTGCTATTCCCTACCAAACCCTAGATGGTTATTTTCTTTACAATTTTTTTAATAAAGTAGCACAAAA